>JZLH01S0580287.1:55836-101476 GCA_001188425.1 Eucidaris tribuloides | reverse complement strand
AACAACTAGGCCGGAGAGAATTAATTCCCATAGGAAGACTGTATATTTCACAACAAATATTGTGGCTGCTTCACAAGTGACTATATGGCGAATATAATGTCTTAAAAGAGTGCATCTTTGCCTAGCATAAATGGTTTGGTGCCGATCAAAGCTGCTTCAGTAACAATACCTGGCCGGCAGGCTGTACCTAAGTATTGTCTAGAATATTCTTTTAGCCCCGCCAACTTGAGCTGACTACTCGGGCTATCATTATCCTTAAACTATAAATTAACCTAGCATATTATACAGTGCAATTGATATAACACCTGATTTGTATTATAACTTGAGCTAATCATGATTCCGGAGGCATGGCTAGCTTAGTGTCTTTGATAAGCTAAAAATAAAGCCCTGAAAAATTCGTTATTCATCAGTAATGATTATTGAGTGCTTTTGAGAGAAAATTGAAAATTGTATGTTGACAGGATTTCGGCAGTGCGCTATTTCTCTCGTCATTAGATTTTAGCTCGTGATATAGATCTGTATTTTGTTGTTAGGGCTGCGCTAACAGTGAGCCCTGAGTACTAATTATGTTTATATCATTTCATACTTGGCGCGTTGGCAGCGATTTAATAAATTTCACTAAACTTTTGTAGGTCTTCTAAGGCGTGTTCTATTTTGTCCATGTCAAGGACAGCTAATCTAAACTTGTAATGATAAGTGTAAGCGGTGCAGTATAGTCGTAAGTTTGACAATTTTTAAATTTTGAAGCTCTACAATGGGTAAGGCCGCTGTTGGGGGCTTTAGGAACTGAAGCAATAGAGGTCTAAGGATCATCACATACATTTTGTCCTTTAGCAGCCAAATTTGATGAAATTGGTTTGACGAATAGACTAGGACTGTCACTCACGCTGGCTGGGTCATCTGAGAAGCCCTGATTGGATATCATCATTAAGATTATAATCGCTATTATCCAGGGAGACCTGTTGTATACATAAGCAATGATTTAGATGTTCTTTTCTGGACTTGCAATTTGCTGCGGGTGAGTGTGTGCTTGAATCACTTTGCATTAGATATCGGCAGAGATATTGGGTTGGCAATGACCTTACAAATATAATTGTCTTATTCAGGGCAAAAATCAGGGTTGGTTTTATCTTGGTGTGTTCAGGCCTCACTGAATAGTGTGAGTATCAAAGCAAATGGAAGCTAAAATTAGTAACTCCGCCCCCCCGCTCCACCAAATAAATAAATAAATATAAATCAAATAAATAAATATAATATAAATAAAATATAAAAATTAGAAAAATAAAAGAAAAAAAAAAATGTTGCCTGGATATCTTGATAATTGGGTGAGAGTGGGGGCAGTTTCAGTGGCAGTTTGTGTTGTTGTTGTAGGCAGCTGTAGTTGAGCTGGGCTTGGAACAGTGAATTTAATATCAAAGATAAGATTATTATTACGAGGGCCGGGCAGTGATCTTTTGTCTGCATCAACTTCGGCCTGTTGTGTTTAATTCAGTTGAATTTTATATCCTGTTTATCATTAGGTCAATAATCTTTTGCTATGTTTTGTCAGCTCTTCACTCTATAGTGACTAATTTGCTTATCGTTGATTAGTGAAATATATTTTAGTTACTGATAGCTAAGAATAGAAGGTCGGCAGAAATCACCACCCCCAAACGTCATATTGAGAAATGAGATCTAGTCATATAATCACGATTGAGGTTGGTAAAACGGTCTGACAAGAATTGGGACAGCATGATAAATGGCATCAAGAACGTCAACTGAGTTTGAAACATATAAGCCAACTATACCACCTAGCGTGGAGATAGATCTCCGCTACTGGAAGGATTGTAGGAGGAATCACAATGATAGTGTTATCTTAATATATAGTAGCTTATGGCAGCCCAATTGAAGATGCAACCCTAGTCAGTTCATTTATCTATTTAAAAGAGCTGAAGAAATGAAATGAAATGTAACTGATTGTAGCATTGTAGCCTATGTTTATTATGTGTATGTTCATGGTTGAATATTTGCTACTAAACTTGATTCCTAATCTCTTCTAGTAAAGTTATTTTGAAAGCAGTGAATCTGAAAGGGTTTTGGGCCCAAGCTTGTATACTACTGTTCTATTATCACAAAATACTAGACATAGAGCAGGGGCAAGTGTTGGTCTACTGTATGCATTAGAAAAGCATTTGTAAATATAATATAACTGGCTTGAGGGAGAAAAAAACCAGCATGACTTGTGTCAGGACTTATGTGAAGGGGCTAGCTGCACATAAATTAGATCCTGTGCAAATGCATAGTTCACACAGGGTGGGGGGGCGGACATAAGAGAGAAGAAAATTAGTGGAAAAAAAAAAAACAATAAAAAAAAAGAAAAGAAGTAGGCATTAATGAAAAGGAGAAGCGTGAAAAAGTTAGTACAGTGAAGAAGAAGAGAAAGTAGCCTGGAGGAAGAAATAAAGCAGAAGAAAGCAAAAAATCAAAGAAAGAAGAAATAAGAAAAAAGAAATAAAAAAGAAAGAAGGAGAAGGATAAGGAAAAGGAGAAAAATAGAAAAATAAATATAGAAAGAAAATGCGGGAGATTAAAAAAAGAAAAAACTTTATTGTTAATGTATCGGGCTTCTTTCAGCAAGAATAAATGCTTGCTGTGTAGATAAAGCCAAAACATAATCTTCCTAATAGATTACAAGTTCAGTGGCAGAAGTCAATACTGAAATTGATTTGGCCACAAAATTGTTTTTAGTTATTTAAGAGGGCAATTAATTCATTTATTTTTCAGATCAAATAATATATTCTCGCGGTGTGGCTGTCTCATTGGTTAAATTTGGACATTATAAAAAAGATCACAATAAAGAAGTAAGTACCGATTTGTATGGCAGAGTAAATTACTTTTAACTAAATGACGGCTCTTACCATGTTGCTAGGGAACCTGGTCCATAAAATTATGTAATAGTTATCTGTATTCTAGTTAATTAAGGAATAGTGCATGTGTCGCTGTTACACCAACATAGGAACGCCGTCTGAGAACGGTCTCAAATGGTTCATTAACCATGCTCGTGAAAGGGCGGGTTTGACCATTCACTGTGTGGTTACACCGCCGTCACACTAGCGTCTCATGTTCAATATAGACAGGCGGGTTACACTGCACATAAAAAAAAAAAAAAAAAAAAAAAAAAAAAAAAAAAAAAAATTATTATACACACCCCTCGGTGTGGTAAATGTCTTCCGCACTTCGGCCGACGCGGTTCGGCGTGTATACTTTATTACTTAAGCTCGCTGTCTGCGGATTTCGGAAGGCTTGTGTGTTAAGCCCGTTCGCACGGTCTGAGACAGGCGGTCTCAGACTACCTCTGGATGATGGTCTGCGACAAAACCTTGCCGGGAGCTTTGGAGCTGCACTTTTGTGGTCGGGTTAACTTGCTGGTTACATTCCAGAATGAAAGTTGATGAGCGGGGCGTTTTCAGAACCTCTTTGCGCTTATCGGTGAAGCCGGGTCTAAAGTCTATTAATAGACATTAATATACGGCTGTGTTGATAGCAATTTTGTACTAAATGTAATGGTGTTGCAATTTATAGGACATTTCAGTTAGGCAAAGAAATATAAGATTTGGAGAATCTGTGTTGGCTTTGGCAGAAAAAGTAATGAAATTGCTCTGCTGGTGTTGGGGTATGCCTGGCTTCAGGCTACTGAAAATCTCCAAATTTTTATTACCACGTTCTTTGGAATGAGCCAAAACATCCTGGGAAGAAGTAGTTTTGCAGGCATAGAGCACTTGTCCTTGTTTCTACATAAAATTAAGGCCTGAAGGCAATCTATGTGGGCTGAGATCTACACTTTCGCAGATTGTTTTCTTTTTTGCAGTGGTTATACATTGTACATGTGTGCACCATAGATTTATACGTCATTCTGTTGGTGGAAGCACGCTTGACCCTGGGCCCTTACTCAAGACAAGCATTAACGTCTAGGCTCAAGGGCATGTGAAATTTTATGCCAAAATAATTCTGTGTGCCTGCACTGGCAGTTGTCAGCGTTCAGTTTCAGTCTGACTCCATCCTAAAATAAAAAAAAAGGAAGGCAGGAAACAAGAAGTACAGTGTGTTCTGCACAGGAATATGAGTCGAGCGGGCCTCGATGCATTGTGCTGGCTCTGTCTCCGCGGCCAGTTCAGCGTTAGCAAGTCTATGGGAAAATATTTTGGCCAGTGGTGCCTCTGACTCAGAACAGCGGTCTGACTCATCGATGCTGCACTTTGATGGGGCGCCTTGTTGCATACATGTAAGTTAAGGCCCACCCTGTTTCACACTTGCGGCCAAGATGCTTATCCATGTCTGCTGTGAGTGGGCAGTAATAATGTTTTGAAGCTGAACATTTTCTGGAATGTGGTATGAAGGAGATGTGGGTTGTCCCCCGGCCTCTTTGGCCCTCCTGGGCTGTCCTCCCAAAGAGGTAAAATTGGGTTAATATGAATAGAAGTGTGATATGTGGGAATTCGCAGGATTGATTCTAGGAATGTAAAGAGTATTGTTGTTTCACCCTAACACTTTAAAATGGATTGGGTGCACAAATGAAGTTTGTATCACAAGCTTGTCCACTTATGAGTTGAATAAACTTGTATGTTCTCCAGTGACAATCGTCTTTTAATTAAAATAATCCGCGATCTCTCCACTAAAATCCATTGTTTTTTTTAAAAATGTTTTATCAATGTACAGAATAAATAATGCAGAAGCAATCTAAAAGTCAACTCAAAATAGCAACAAGAGATGGGCAATAAAAAAAGTAGATGAACTGGTCTTTGTTTTGAGGAGGGAGCTAATTGAACGCTGTATCGGCATTGTTTTTGTGAACCTTACTAGTTGATTGAAGGGGCTAAATAAAAACGAAATATAAATTTTGCATTATTTCTTTTGTATAAGCAGGCAAAATAAGATCGAATCATACGCAAAGAATATTACACAAATTACAAATCAACTGGTGATTTTTCTTAATTGTATAGCTAAGAGGATCAAATGGTTCCCAGACAGTCCTTATGAACCAGTCATGAAATGGGTTAAGCTTAGGGTGCTGTCAAAATCAACAACGTAATCAAAGCGAATAGCTGAAATTAATCTATGGCCCAGTAGAAAAAGGCAAACATGTCTAGAGAGCTAGTGGCAGATAAGATTAAATAATCAACTTTCTGTCGGCACACATATCCTTAAACAATACGTTAGACCATAAAATGGAAGTTTGTGACGTGGTCATTTCCTATCTCATCGTCCTTCTGCATGGGGGCCGCCGCCCCCGCCCTTTCCTGTCATTCGGCACTAGTTCTGGAAGTTTGACATAGCGGAGCAGATTTCAAGCCAGTTGAAACGTTAAGAAGAATTACCATGCTTCGCCTGTGCCAGATACTCGAGGCGTGACTTCTTTCTAATCGTACTTTCAAAGGACACTCTTGTCCGTCTATTTGTCCCTTTTCGGTGTGCTCTGTAATCTGATACTGTTCGTTCGCAGACAGACATGTGTATTCATGTGGCATTGCAACGATCATGTGGATACTTAAGCGAAACTGGATGTATATTGAGTAATCCTGTCACCTGAGGATCGGGAGAACGTGTTGTTCGGGGCGTTATAGACTAGTGCTGTCGAGCGTGTACCTTGTCCGTGAGTGAGGTGGAATCGTGTTTATCACGCGCTTGAGCTACTCTAATTTGCTAAGACGCGAGCCAGCAGGAAACAATCGTTTTGTAATGGGGGTCTGGTGCAGTCGGGCATCTCTTTATGAATTTTCAAATTCATGCCAGCAAACTTGGCTCGCACAGAGTAAGAGTTGTTGATTAAAATGAGTGCTTTCTTTGATATTTTGTTGGCTTTGGATTTGTTAGCGGTGTCTCGGACATTGTTGTTATTCTGGAATATATTGATGGGATCTCGGCGCCATTGTGTTGTAGTGTTTTTGCAGGGGGCGTGATTCTATTGGAGCGACCAGAATTTTGAGCCTGTGCTATATTTTTTTGAGGATATCATATTTACGTACGACGCTTTTCGGCTGGTTTATTGAACTGCCGCAGCTGGCCGCCATCATCTCCTGCTTGTAATTGTGAGCCGTGCTGTAATTACTTTGGCGGAGATGTCATGATCATTGGTGTGAAAATTGTTGGGGGGGCCATTTTTGGTGGCTCTAGCAAAAGAATAGATTTTCTTCATTATCGCTATAGTTCTCGAATGCATGCTGGAAATAGAAAGCAGGTGGTATATCGGTACTTATTTTGTTTTTATCTGCTACCCTGTTGCACTTGCTAGGGCATACGAGTGAGTACACCCGTAGTAGCAGTGTTTTGGCTAGTATAGTTGGAAAGAAGAATGATAATAATGTATGAGAAAATGAATTGTCTATTTGTTCTTGCAGTCAAAAAAGATAAGCAATAAAGTATTGGTGATAGGGGCATAGGGGATGTACAGACACAGTATACATTGAAGATCGTTTGTATTGTTCTGGGCTAAGTAGTTTTATTTTGCAGGCGAGGGCAGTTGTATCGGTTTTCTCATTAACTAAGTGCAGACTAAAGTGAAATAGGAAATGGTAGAATTTATACTCATTAACAAATAGGCCTAATTAGGCCTGCTTTCCCATTGATTGGGGCATATGAGCCAAATAAATATTTAACTATTATATGCTATAGCAGCAGACTTATCACTTTTCATTTTGAATATTTGAAATATTTTGATACGTGAAAGCATTTAATAATAATGTAACTCAAACATTATGGCAAGTTCAAACACAGCTGAATGGGATGGATGCAGCAATCTGCATGCATACAGGATCTCGTAAATTAGAATTGGACTCTCACTGGCATGACAGATGAAAGTACTTTTTATGCAGTTTTGGCAATTTCTGACAATCATGTGCAGGGTCATACTGATACAAAAACTAACTTTAACAACTTGATTATCTCAGTTCATAACTTAATGGCATGTAAATCTAAACATGTATTATTAATTTATTGGGCATCGCAATTAATATATAGCAGTTTAATAATTTCATGGCAATGGCAGCAAACTGAAATGTTACAGGCAAATGATATTGAATACTTTTGGTGTTATTAATAGACCGCTAGGAATTGACATCACAGGAGCTATAATCAATCATCATTATCTGATATTTGTCTTGGCATTTATAGGCTACTAGGATAAAGCCCAAAGTGATAGAGCGTTAAGGGCCAGCTGACCATCATGGACTGACTTGTGTGAAATGCTGGTAATTATCCCTTCCTATAGTGGTGTTAGTGGGGTATTAACACTATCGATGTACTTATTGAGATCATACTCGATGCTGCTATTATGCTTAGCATTGATGAAGGGCATGTCTGTGAAATCTGGGGGTCAGTAGTTGCATAGAATTTGAAAAATGCAAAAGAAAATCAATAGCCGTTTAGTGTACGTTCTATGGTAGGATTTTTTTTTCTCGCGAGAAAATAATTCAAATCTGAGTCTAGCGGTCACTGTAATTCCACTAAAACTGAGTTTCTAGCTCCTATATTTTGCTAAAGGTTCCCAGATGGCATTTTCTTCTAAATGACATTGTATTTACACAATGTTAATTTTTAGGCATGCAAAAGAGATCCCCTGCCTTTAATCTTGCCAGGCATTTTTAGTGCTCCCGATGATGTCACTGCCCTAATTTGTTTTGTTTTTTTTTGTTAGTAATTGGTATTAGGGGTATGTAATACTAAGACTAAGACCCCGTTTACAGTGAGCGAAAGGCCGGCCTCGGGCCGGCCCGAGGCCGGCCTTTCGCCCACTGTAAACGCACAAAAATTGAAATGCGGTACCAAATGCGGGGCCGGCCCGAGACTACCTCTAATAGTCTAATAATGTACCATCAATAAGTGCTGTATATACACCCACTACACCACTATAGGAGAGAGGGAAATACCAGCATTTTTCACACAAGTCACGTCCATGAGTCAGCTGGCTAAGCTCTATCACCTTTGGGCTTTATCCAGTAGCTTAATGCAAGACAAATATGATAATGACTGTATTGATTATCTCCTGTGTGTCATTCCTAGGGGCCTATTAATTACCCAAAACATCTCACATTCATTTGTTAATTTCAGTTGGGGCATTGGCAGAAATTATTACTTAATATGATTAAATTGGCATGCATAAATTATAACTACACATGTAGATTACATGCATTAATTATGACTAGAATCAAGTTGTTAAGTTAGTTTGTATCATATGCCTGGATCGATTGTCAAAAATTTTGCCAAAAACTGTCTACAGTACTTCACTGTCATGCAGTGAGAGTCAATTTAACATTACGGAGACCTGTATGCATGCAGATTTCTGATCCATCCCATTCAGCTGTGTTTGAACTTTGCATATGTTTGATTATATCATTATTAAATGTTTCATATCAAATATTTCAAATATTCAAAATGCAAAAGTCTCAAGTCTGTGCTGTAGGCCCTATAATATTAAATATTAATTGGTCTTATGCAAATCAATGGAAAGCAGGCCTATAGGCCTATTTGGTTCAATGGTAAATATTCTACCATTTCTTTTAATTTATCTGCACCTTGTTGAAATGAGAAAACAATACGCATGCTGTGCAAAATAAACTACTATTGCCCTCACTACCATTCAGTATACATCTTCAAGATACTGTGTTGTACATACATGTACACCAATACTGTATGTATCTTTTGACTGAAAACAATAACAATTCATTTCTCATCATTATTTAATCTATTCTTTCAACAACAGCCAACACACTGTACATACGTGTACATCTGTATGCCTAGTGCAACAGGTTACAGATGCAAACCAAAATGAGGTACCGTATACCCCTGTACAATTTTCCAGCATGATTGAAACTATAATAGGCAGAATGAAGAAAATTTTCTTTTTTGTACGAGGCACCAAAACAATGGCAACAATTTCACACCAACTGAAATTGACATTCCAAGAATTACAGCTGGGTCACATACAAGCAGGCAGATGATGGGTTGCCACTTGCCAGTCAATAAACCAGGCTGAAATCAGGCACGTAAATATGAATCATCAAAAAATATAGCACAGGTCAAAATTCTGGTCGTCCTACAATGATCACGGCTTCAAAAACACTACACACAATTGGCGATCCCACATCAATATTCCAGAATAACAACAACTTCCAGGGACAAATCCAAGCACAACTTCAAACAAACTATTTAATCAACACTCGTACTCTGTGGAGCAAGTTGCTGGCTGAATTTGAAATTATAAATGAGAGGCGATCGATCACCAGACGTTACAAAACGATTGTTTCCTTGCTGGGGTCTTAGCAAATTAGAGCTCAACACGTACACACGATCTCCCTCACTCACGACAAGGTTAATCGCCCGACAGAATGAGTCTTAACGCGACAACACTCTCCAGTCCTCCATGTGATGATTACTGAATTATACATCCACGCTATCCACGATGAGTTGTCATGACCACATGTATACATGTGTGTCTGTGAACGAAGTATCAGATTGCAGACCCCGAACAATGAATAGACGAAAGAGTGTCCTGTTGTTGAAACACGTTGAAGGAAGTACGCTCGAGTACTGGCCTACCAGGAAGCAACTGTATTCTACGGTTCAGTTGCTTGAATTGCTTCGTTGTCAAACTATCCAGAACTAGTGCCAGAAGACAGGAAGGGGGGGGAGCGTGAGAGGAACGATGAGTAGGATATGACCACCTTCCACAACTTCCCATTTATGGTCTAAACGATTTTAAAGAATGTGTGCGACACAACTTGATATTTATCTTACTCTGCCCACTCGTAATAAGGACATGTTTGCTTTTCTTACTGTGGCCATCAATTTGAGCTATTTGTTGATTACATTGTTGATTTCCATTGGCTAAAGTTCACCCATTTTGACCTGGTTGCTAGGACTGTCTGGACAACCACATCCCTTAGTACACCAATTAAACAAAATCACCAGTTATTTGTAAATTTGTTTAAGATTCTTTGGTATGATTATAATTTTATTTTGTGCTTATCACAAGAAATATGCAACAATTTGTACTTGTTTTTATTTTAGCTGTCAATGAACTATAAGGTTCCAGAAACAATGGGCTTCAGGGCAAGTTAATAACAACAAAGGATATTTTATCTATTATTTTTTTATTGCTACATGTATCTCTTGTTGTATTTTATTGTTTTAGATTGTTCCTTGATTACTATATCTTTTAAATGTAATAAAACAGAGAGGATTTTTTTTTGAGAAATTCAAAATTTTGATTAGATAGACAGTATCACTTAAAACATTTATCACTCTGATGTTGACAAGTGTGATAAAACATTTCACTTGTGCCTGATATGTGTGTTAGAGGTGAAACCAAACAACTCTCTAATTCCTAGAATCAATCCTGCATAAGTTCACCATATCCACACTCCATTCAATTAACCCATTTTTCCTCTTTGGGAGGGAGTACGGAAGGGGAAGGGGGCACATCTCTCACATACCAATTACCAGAAATGTGCAGTGTCAAAACATTCATTCTGCATGAACATGGATAAGGTCTGTGGCCAAGTATGAAGGTGGCCCAAAGTGCAGATCAGGGATGGAGTCAAGACCGACTGTTCTGAGTCACGAGGCCACTGGAAAAATACTTTTCCCATAGACTTTGTACACATACTCGGTCGGAGACCAAGACCAAGGCCAGTGCAATCTGGCATCGAGGCCGGCCTCGACTCCATTCCCGGTGTAGACATCCTTACATGTACTTCTTGTTTCCTCTCTTTCTTTCGTTTTTTTTTTCATTTAGGATGGAGCCAGTGGACTGAACTGATCACTGCAGGCACATACATTATTTTGGCACTGAAATTCCACAGTGCCTTCAGCCAAGGCTAATCTTGTTGGTCAGGGCTTGTGCCACATACTATAACACAGGGCCTCTGGAAGTACTAGTCTGCAGCACAGATTGTTCAGACCCTAATTTGTGTAGCACATCAGACAAGGGTCTGTGCCTGCAAAACTACCATTCTTGCAGAACATCTCGCTTCCAACAGAGTAATAAAACTGAGATTTTCATGTAGCTGTAAGCCAGCATATCCCAACACCAGACAGATTTCATTACTTGTTCTGCCAATGCAACAATATATTCTCCAAACCTTTTATTTCTTTGTAACTTGAAATGTCTATCATTGAACACACTAATTTAGAGACAAATTGTTACAACACAAAGCCCTATCATAGAGTTACATGCACCTACTTCCTTATTACTAGAATACAGGCAATCTATCTACATGACATTTACTGGACCAGGTTTCCTAGCAACATGGTAAGTGCATCATTAGTTAAAGGTAATTTATCTGCCATAAATGGTATTTACTTCCTTCTTATGGGATCTGCAAATAAGTTAATATTTATCCAATGAGACAGCCACACTCTGATGAATTATTATTTTTCGATCTGCAATAAATAAATGAAAGTAATTGGTTTCAATAATCAAAACAATTTTTTTGCTGGTATTTTTATCACGTATTGACTCTGTGACTGTATACATAGTTTCGCTGTTCATCTTCACAGCAAGCATTTATTTTTCTGAATAAGCAATACATTAAAATAAAGTTTTCCTTTTTTAACTCTTCCTCCTCCTCCTCCTTTTTCTTTTTATTTTTCTTTTTCTCTTTCTTCTTCTCCTTCTTCTTTCTTCTTTCTTTCTTCTTCTTTCTTCTTTCTTTCTTTTTTCTTCTTCTGTTTTTTTCTTCTCCAGGCTGACTCCCTCTCCTTCTTCTTCTTACTTACTTCTTTCTTCTTTACTGTTTCTTCTCTCTTCTTCCATTGTGTTGAAGTATCTTTGCACAGGGATCTAATTTGTGAGTAGTTCACAGGTCCTACATGTACACAAGTCAGTGGGTTTTTTCTCCCTCCACAGCAAATCTTGGAAAAAAATCTGCAAATATTCCACAAGCTGAACAGGCTTTTTTTTTTCTTTTTACAACCCTACCACTCCTCTTCCTCATGAAATTTCAGTTGTAGCATCGGTGACCAACAATATGGCAGAACATAAAGACTCAGAGGTGAACATGCATTAAAGATTGGGTTAGGGATTTGCCCCTTCATTATCAATACCAAACGGTAGTTTAGTACTTACAAATGTTGTGTTGAAAATCTTGATCGCGATACGTTCATGAATTTGTTGGTTTTATGAAGAAAAACTAATAACGACATGTTACCAGAATGTTGTTCTTTCTGTGAGTTTCAATTTTGCTCAAAATGCGAATCGCGCGTTACTGTTGCACTGTAGCAAGACGAGCCAGAGCTCCCTGCATCGGTCAATCGGCTATCCCCTGCGCGACCGTTAGCTAACGGCTGATTGGACCATTTTGAGAACGGCATGTGCACGTTTGACGTCGCGGATTTTCAAAATTTGCTCCTGAGCAAATGGAAAAAGGATGAAGTTTAACCGTCCAGATTTTAACCAAAACTAAATATTTTACCCCAAGTCTCTAATGAGAGGTGTTTATTTATATTAATCTTCACAATTTGGATATGATTCAGCTGATTTGATTCATATAGATGTTTTTTGACGTGCCAAAAGAATAACCCTATCTTTATGTAACAAGAAGTAGAACTTCTTTGTCTGGGTCGGCGAGGCCGGGGCCGGGTGGGAGGGGGGGGGTCCACAGAGATATTAATTCCCTGTGCAAAATGCTCAATTATCCACATAATGCAATCAATCAAAGAATAAATTAAACAGGCATATATCAGATACCACTTCTATCATGTCCTGTCATGACAAATCATATACATAGTATCCTGGCCATACTGTAACAGATCTTTTTTGCTTTCACTAAATTCTTACATGTGTACTAAAGTTGTAGACCAATACTTGCAGTTATCATGTCTATAATATAGATCTCTGATCTCCTGGTACTAATGTTGGGCAAATTGCCTTTCAGATTCATTCTGCTCTTCAAAATACTTTCTAGTAGTATGAATCAAGTTTAATACAAAATTTACACATATAATTACATGTATATACATTACAACCAGGTACAATTGGGTACATTTGATCATTTCTCCAGCTCTTAACCTAACTCATCTACTACCGGTAAATGACAGATCTTAATAATGCTTTCTGGGCATATCTCTTATACTATCAGTACAAAATACTAATCAACAAAGCAAATTACATGTAGCTCTAGAGAGTGGCTTGACCAAAATAAACAAAGATTTGACCTTGATACAGATTAAAATTCACTGATATAAACAAACAAGGAGTTGATGGGACAAAAAGTCTCCTGCCAAAGCTTAAAGGCACTGTATAACAATGTTTCCAGTTTAAAAAATCTGAGCTACATGATTCCCCATGCTACTAGTGTCTTTGATACAGTCCAAAAATGAAGCCCTGAAAAAATTGCAGTGTAAAACAATCATTAAGTGCTTTAAAAAAGTGAAAATCATTGAGAGACCATTCCAGCTTTTCTCCTTAGACTGCTGTGTTGCAGAATTTCCTATCGCCCGATATAAAATTAATGTGTCAATTTGTATCTGCACATATTATACTAGTGACAGCATAACTGTTCAAACTTTTGTGTTCTTGGGTGTTTATTTGTCCATTCAAACACTGTCAGATATGTCAGATAGCAAAGTTCGACAATTTTTTAAACGGGTCTTCCACAGTGTTATACAGCGTGTATCAAAAAAAAGTAGACACTCAGAAAAATTTTTATTACGCAAATATTTCATGATCTAGAGATTATTTTTTGATGTAAATATTTTACCTTGGATCTAAGCTATCTGATGACACTATTGGTATTGAAAGTATTTCACGCATGAGTGAGCACAGGCCACTTTTGTCCAATAGGCCAAAAATGCATTTGCGGTTGCGCACAGAATTGTGTTCTTATAGTCAATGTTTAATGCCTCACAGACCGGTGCTGCAGAAGCTCTCACCTGATGTGCACAAGGATTGAATCCTCAGCATGCTCAGAGAAGATGTAACATCAATTTTGTGGCAAAAAAGACAGAAATGAAGCAATGATTCAGAAGTACCCCCCTAAAAAGAAGAAAATGTCTTGTTTGCAAGATGAACTGTGAACTGAAGAAAATGACATTTTCTTGTTTTTGAAGGGGTAGGGTGGGTTGTATCTGAATCATTGCTTCATTTTTGCTACATTCTAAATCCTCAGCATGCTCAGAGAAGAGCTTATATCAATTCTGTCACAAGAAAGACAAAATAAAGCAATAATTCAGATACAATTACCAACCCTCAACCCCTGAAAAAGACGAAAATGCATTTTTTTCTAAATTCACAGTTCATCTTGCAACATGACATTCTCTTCTTTTTATGGGGGTATATCTGAATCTGTGCTTCATTTTTGTCCTTTTTTTGTCACAAAATTGATATTAGCTCTTCTCTGAGCATGCTGAGGATTCAATCCTTGTGCACATCAGCTGAGAGCTACTGCAGCACCGGTCTGTGAGGCATTAAACATTGACTATAAGAACACAATTCTGTGCGCAACCGCAAATGCATTTTTGGCCTATTGGACAAAAGTGGCCTGTGCTCACTCATGCGTGAAATACTTTCAATACCAATAGTGTCATCAGATAGCTTAGATCCAAGGTAAAATATTTACATCAAAAAATAATCTCTAGATCATGAAATATTTGCGTAATAAAAATTTTTCTGAGTGTCTACTTTTTTTTGATACACGCTATATAACACTGTGGAAGACCCATTTAAAAAATTGTCGAACTTTGCTATCTGACATATCTTACAGTGTTTGAATGGACAAATAAACACCCTAGAACACACGTTTAGACAGTTATGCCGTCACTAGTACAATACAGTGTATGTGCAGATACAAATTGACACATTAATTATTCTCAGTCGATAGGAAATTGTGCATTACAGCATTCTATGGAGGAAAGCTGGAACGGTCTCTCAATGATTTTCACTTTTTTAAAGCACTTAATGATCGTTTTGAACTGCAATTTTTTCAGGGCTTCATTTTTATACCGTATCAGAGACAATGGTAGCATGGGGAATCATGTAGCTCAGATTTTTTAAACCGGAAACATTGTTATACAATGCCTTTAAACAGTTTTAAACTCACTGTTCCAAGCTAGTCTACAGTGTACAACCAACAAGTGTATTTAGGCTTTGTACAACCAGGGACTCCCTGGTACAACCAAACTCCTACCTGCCAACTGCCAACTCTCACCAAAAATTATCAAAGCTATCCAGGACATTTTTTTTCTCTCTTTTTTTTTGGGGGGGGGGGAGTTCTAATATAGTTCCATTTGATTTATTTGATACTGAACGTTTACAGTGAAGTCCTGAACACACCAAGATAGGTAACAACTTATTTTTTGTCCTGATAAGACAATTATATTTTTAAGGTCATTCCCAACCCAATCATCTCTGGTCTAATGAAAGTTTTCCACACCACTCACCCAGCAAATTTCCAAGCCCAGAAAAGAAATTAAATCATGTTACCATATACACCAGGTCTCCCTGGATGATAGTATAATCTTATGATTCCAATCAGGAGTTCTCAGACTGACCCAGCATGCATGGCGAGCAGCTAGTCTACGTCTTAAACCAATTTTATCAAATTTGGGCAAGAACAAAATGTACCGTGATGCCCTCTTTGTCCAGTATTGAAAATGTTCAAGTTTCAAAGGTAAATAAAATGACTGGAAGTGGTCCTAAACTTGGGGCAAAACTATTCTAGAATCTCAGTACACCTGCGCAGGAATTCTACTGTGAACATTTTGTACTCAAAAGTTGACTCATTTTAAAATAACTCCCATTAGTATCCCTTCCTGGTGACAGACAAATTTGTTGTGTAAGTTTTCTATGGGATTAATTTCTCTCGGGGCACAAGAGAAATGAAGTGCTGGTATGTTCATGCTTGATTATCCTGAAGTAAACAAATTAAAGATAAATCATTCCAGCCATGAGATACACTCCAGGTGGTGTATCCATTGTATATCTTTCAACCAGTTTGGTTTGAGAGGCATTTTTTATTCCTCCTAATCATGTCACTGCCCTTTAACTTTCAGTTTTAAAATAATCTCTGATTTGTCTGAGATATGGCAGGTACTACTGTAGATACTGTATGTAATGCCATCAAATTATTTTTTACAATTTAAAAGATATTTAAAATGCTGAGTTTTGAGTATGAAAGTAGAGACACTTGAACACTAAATTTCGTACTGCAATTATTTTGTCAATTGGAAATCCTATAAATTCATAAAGTGGAAAACTATAGTCCACATGTATATGGAATTCATTTTAAAATACTATAGATTTCTGGGGTTGAAATGTCCAATCTGGTTGGATTAATATGAGTATTTTTTAAATATCACATCTGCATGAAAACACATGAACGTCAGATAAGATACAAAATATACACATCAATATGTATACATGTATAGTGACAATTGGAATGAACGCATTTCCATTATGCACCTACAAGTAACGATCGGTTTCCATTATGCACTGTACGTACATGTACTATGTAACATTACATACGCGAACACCCATTACACTGTACAGTGGACAGCTCTGTACATAGCATTCAAATCACAACTAGCTGGCTATATGAGACAGTACGCAATCGGCGGTTGGTGGCGACCGTTGATAGTTACAGTTTATGTGCACAAACTTTATCCGATACAGGTATGAACTGTACATGTAGTCGACTGTGTAAGCAGTGGCAGGAAGCCCAGCATATCAGAAATCTAGCCAGAAAATATGAAAGGTGAAGTGTCTTTCACATTGACATTAAGCTGTGGGGGCTAAAAGCATCAGAAAAAACTAACGCTGTAAACATAATGCCTGCGGCCCCCTTATGGGGTAGAGGCGCACTAAAATAACATTCTCTTTAAGTGGTACTTTTCCTACAGTATTTCAGTGCAATCCAAATATTCTACGGCATTGAACCATACGGAAATTTATGTGGGTTTTGTTTTTTGTGCAAATTATGGAGGATGAAATCTCCCCGAGCCTTGTATGTTTTTTATCCCTTCCAAACATACAATCTGAAAATTGAAGAAGTTCATGTACCTAGTGAAAATGTCTACATCAAACATAATAATTTGTTCATAAATTCTGTTAACGACTAGACTTTCACTGTGCTATTTGGGAGGGGGGAGTAATAGATTTTAATAATCAGATTTCGTTGTTTTAAATCCTTAACAGTTAAAATCACTTTCACATGTATTATGTTTAATTACAGGAGAAATGTAATACAAATACTGTATACTACATGTACAGGATCCATGATTACACTGTATGCATGCCCCATATGCCAACAAAGCTGTATTTTGTTCCTGTACAGTACTGTACCATCGTTTAAGATGAGGAAATGGATGCGAGCGTTTCGTTAGATCAGTATGACAGAGATTGTTATCCCTCGATATTTATTCTGGATTCAGGTCGTCAGCCTGTATTGCTTCCAAAGAAATCACTCTGATCATGGACATACAGCTCCATGCTACAACAGCTTGACATCTTTTGTCAGCTGTGGGTAATATTGTTAATAGTGTTTAAATCATGTCTACAGTGTACATGCATCTATGTTACAGCTGTGAGTATGTTTACACAACTTTACATGATATGATTATGTACCTACCTTTTCAGGGTACTCAAATAACCATTTACATTCAGTAAGTTGACAAAAAAAATCAGCACCATTCCATGAAAGTGTTTGAAGACCAAACTATTAATGATCATAGACAATCAGCGAAGTTTAGAAAGAAAGTGGTATACTGTACATCATGTAGGTTTATAGTATGTTAAATTTCCCATTGGAATTTCAAGCTATGGTACAATTTGTATCATGAAATACTTAGAAGACAATTATGTGAAAAGATCTACTTTATTTTGGTTTATTTTTTATTTATTTATTTTATTTTTTGCAGTTAACAATATTCCATTACATTTTACAGTTTACAATCACAATTGATATCAAATTTCTTTAATTTGTCATTTGTGATTAAATTATTCCATCATATTTAGTTAACTGGTCACCTGAATTTAATGTTGTGTTTTACAAGTATTGGTTTATGATAATTTTTTTATGACTGTATTACCCAGTAAAGTTTATCCCTCATGTCCGGTTTTAATTAATTATTCAATTGGGTCATTTTTTTTTATCCACTTCTTACAATTTTGTACACAATATGTACATACTTTCGATGTAACTAATGAGCAATTTGTGTCAGACAGGACCAATAAATCCAAATATGCACAGTAAATACAGTAAATCAAACAAGCCTTGAAGTTTTTGTGTCAAGTACACATAAGTTTGGCTTTGTTAAGATGGTTTACCGGTATATTTATGGAATAAATCTGGACTTTAGAATTATTTCCCTTCTTGATTCATACCAAGTCAGACACAAGAACCATTTCTCGGTTAAGGGATATCCCTTTGAAGTTGACGTGAGAATTGCGAAGTGTTTCAGATAACAGGTAATTATATATCTGGAGTGATTCCTTTTGAAATAATTTATCTGTGTCAACACAATAATCACCACATGTGAGTGGCAATGAAATAACACACAATAAAGCAACATATGATGTGTCATTCAAAAATGAGTCACTGAACAAACTCCAGCAAAGTGTCATAAAATATTTGGCAGCTGCAACATATCTCAGAGTTTAATAATTGTGATATGACATACAGTATTAACAAGGCTCCGCACTAACTTAATACTTCTAGTAAAACTAACACTTTCACATTTTACTTGCCCCAAAGAAAAATGTACATCCCCCAAAAAAATAAAATTCATATATATACATGTATCTCTCTATGTTTTTTAACCACATAGGTCTTTCTATGGCGTTGAAAGTTTGTTATTTTAATTCTGGGTTTGTGAAAGGTGTAATTTACGAATTTAAAGAGTTGTAAAATTTACCATAATTCTTTTAAAGCTATTATCAGTTACACTAAGATTTTTGGACATTTTCCTCCTTTGGCAAACACAATTTTACTGCCTAATCGGGCAAGTAAATACTTGCCCAACATGAAATTTTACTTGCCTCGGGCAAGCAGGCAAGTGCTAGTGTCGAGCCCTGCGTGAGTATAATTAAAACCTCTACACCCTGGATTCATTAATGTATATGTAAACACAGTACATTATCAGTTAAATGTGAGACTAAGGAGGTTAAAGATTGTGTTTGGGATTTGCAAGTCCATTACTTCCCTTCATTATCAATACCAAACAGTAGTTTAGTATACATGTACATCATGTACAAATGGTGTGTTGAAAGTTTGAGATCCATACGTCATGAATTTGTTGTTTTATAAGAAAAACTAATAACGATATGGTACCAGCATGTTGTTCTTTCCGCGAGTTTAAATATTGCTCAAATTGCGAATCGCAGATATGTGTATGTTCGCATGACCAGCGGAGCACACTGATTGGTTAAATGGCTAAACTCCGCGCGACCTTCGGCTAACGGCTGATTGGACGATTTTGGAACGGCCCATGCACGTTAATGTCACTATAAATTTTGAAGTTTAAATGTCCAGATTTTCACCAAAACTACGTATTCTACTCAAAGGTTCTATGACAGGTGACTAATCTTCACATTTGAACGATTTGAGCTGATTTTATTCATTTTGCCGTTTTCTGACGTCTTTATAAGCAGCTTTCTGTTTGTATTGTATGTAATGCATACATGTGTACACACACACACACACACACACACACAGAGTTGTATCATTCCATAATGCCTGTAAAGCACCGTTCATTAAGTGATTAATCACTATGAACCACAGCATGCTGCACTAGTCTACAAAATACCACTGCAAAAACCATTACATGTAAATATGTAGATATTCATATGATTAAATTTTGTTCACAGCAGAACTGCATGATAAAACCAGGATGTAAGTTTTGAACATACCAGCACCAATACAACTAAGGTATATACATGTACTGCAGAGGTATTGTATTTCAGATCCTGATAATACATCAATCCTTTTTAAACAGACGTTCTGGTCATTTATGAACATGCACCAGTACCCGTGACATTTTTCATCAAACAGTCAAAACATTTTTTTATCCTGTACCTAAAAACTGCGAAACATGTTTTGTTTTGACATAACATGCAGTGTTTGGTTATAATGACAACTAGACAGTATTGAAACTATTTAAAGAAGATTATGAAGCGAAGTACAGTAGGGTAAAAAATAATACAAAGTGCTGGTATTTAATAAAAGTCACAAATTTATACAAATAGCCACAGTAGCATGGATTATTTGTACATTATGTTTTTGTCCATCTAGCTACTATACATGTATGTACAGTCAATCATGTCAATGGGTCTCTTCAAAAAAAAGGTCTAACCTGTTGTAGACAATTTGATTTCACTATAACACACATTTTCCATAGACCCTAACACGAGTTAACTTGTACTTGTACTTAATCTCCGTCCAATGGGTTAAATCCCTACTGCTGTATGAAAATTGCAAATTTGACCAGTGAGCACTATGAACAAATTGGCAGCCATTCTCCCTTCCATTGGTTTCTTCAGTTAACTCATTCAATACTAGAGCCTGTCCAGAGTAAAATAATCACTACAAATTTGCTTTCTCATCAAATCGGCAACATACTGGAATAGTCTATAATATATTAAGGGTAATGGATATGGCATGATGTGTCAAACATTAGCCTAATTAATTAATTATTTATTGGCGACATTTTTAAGATCTTATTTTTCTTATGAAATTTAAGACTAAAAATAATTTTTGATTGAATAACTTTCACTTTTAAATGACATAAAAAAGAAAAAACATCCGTAAAATATGTTTCTCAATTAGTTCAATACATCACCCACTAACAAAGTGGAACAACCTAAAGCCTCATCATAACAACAGCCGTTGCCAATTTGATAAGTTTATGATTATTTTAGTTAAATCTCATTTAAATATTCATAACAAAATTAATATTCATCATGACATTGTAGCACCCATTTCATTGAATAGCTGATATTTTCCTCTACTTCAGCATATTCATTAGATGGGGTAAATACAGCCACATTCCAAGATAAAAAGGCAAACCACAAATATGTGGTCCTAGTATTGAATGGGTTAATAGGAATTCCTTAAAAACTTTGCCATTTCCACACAAGTTCATTGAAAGTCATAAGCCAGAAGATGAAGTCAGATTTTGAATACGAATCTATCAGCGTGTTTCTATTGAGCATACCGTATTTACCCAGTTGAAATTTAACCGGCTAATAGCAGTGAGCGATGTGTTTCTATTGGATTGCATTTCGATAGATCGTATGATTGCCCCATTTGCCGGCTAAAAGTTTGTTGACCTGGGTTGCCGCAAGGTATTGTGGGATGACCGAAGTCAAATTCACATTCAATCGAACACACGCAATCTGCAGCCAGGTGTCATTTATTCCGATCATGTGTTTTTGTTGATTTCTCGCCGGCAAATACCACAACGGGCTGTTTCTATTGACGTCTTACAGTATCTTATGGTATCTCTCACCGCTATTATCCTACAAAAAGGATAACTAGTGGCTAAACTTTAGCCGCCACAAAGACAGCTTATGGCAGCGAATGTCTTCTATTGGGCACTTCTACTCCATTTGCCGGCTCAGTCCGGAAAATTAGCTCCAATAGAAACACGCTTGTATAAATTACATGTATGGTGCAAAATGCAATATTTACATAATTAGCTTTTTCATCATGCATGGCGTACATGTACTATAGGCTGTGGTTTTGCATCACCCACATTTTTCCAATTTCATTTTCTACTTTGTTTACTGTAATCACTGAAGGAATATTTTTATATTGGGTACAAAAAGCAGCAGGGTGATCTTTCTTTTTTTCCAGACAGGAGTGGTGTATTTATGAAGAGTAAATATACTGAATAAAAGACTGGATGCAAGCTTTTAATGAAGTGTTGACACAAGCTCAAAATGGGAAAGGTTTATATTTATTTCATAATGGTTCAATAGACTGTAGTTGAGGTTTACACCTTTAGAGCCTGTGTCAAAATTATTCCTCTCAGTAGTAGTCAGTACCATTGCAACAAATATATAGAGACTTTCACATGATATCGAATTGTGGCACTGATTTAGAATTTATTGTTGTTATCATTATTTTTACTATTATTGTTGTTACTGATATTATTATTGTCATTTCTATTCTTGTTCTTGTTTTATTTATTATAAATAAATATTTAATAATCATGATTATTACAGTTTATTATCATTATCATCATTTATATTACTATTATTATCATTACCATTATCATTATCATTATCATTATCATTATCATTATCATTATCATTATCATTATCATTATTATTATTATTATTATTATTATCACTATTATTACTACTAGTACTACCATTATTGATCATGAGTATCGGTTTATCAAATCATGGTATAGTATGTGACCAATAACAACATATTTATCGTTACATATAACATAGTCATTGTGCAGTCAGTGCACATGATCGATCACAATTATTGCTCTACAAATCCACTTTGAGACTCGCCCATAGTGTGCCCAATGAGTCACAGACAAACTAATTTACATAGAGACACTCTCTCCCAGAGTACAGTACAGAATGTGTAGAGTACACATACACAATATTAATCACTTTCTCCTCTGAAACTGTAAGCAAAAAAACATGCATGGTAATTTACATAGAGACACTCTCTCCCAGAGTACAGTACAGAATGTGTAGAGTACACATACACAATATTAATCACTTTCTCCTCTGAAACTGTAAGCAAAAAAACATGCATGGTACATAAATGTTCAAGTACAGTAAGTACATGAACATACAAAATTCCACAAATATACACATCTTACATACCAGCAGATATGAGTGAAACTGTGAAAGTGCTCTCTTAATCACATTTGCATGACTGCAGCATTTACAGTATGGCCTACTAAATGTGGTTTTCTTCACACATCGGGTGAAATTCAAATGGGGCTTTTACATACAGTACAGTATGAGCATGCAGTTTTGTGTGCAAAATGTAATTTACCAGAAATTTTGTTTATGATTTAAAGATTGTGTCATTCATTTGCACGTCAAAAAAACCTAAATGAATGAAATCAGCTGAAATCATATCCAATGTGAAGATTAATATAAATAAACACCTCTCATAGAGACATCGGGTAAAATATTGAGTTTTGGTGAAAATCTGGACGGTTAAACTTCATCCTTTTTCAAATTACTTAGAAGCAATTTCAAAAAATCCGCGACGTCAAACGTGCACGCGCCGTTCCAAAATTGTCTGATCAGCCGTTAGCCAAAGGTTGTGCGGAGGTTAGCCGTTTAACCAATCAGTGCGCTCCGCTGGTCTTGCGACGATACACATAACCGCGATTCACAGTTTGAGCAAAATTGAAACTCACGGAAAGCACAACATTCTGGTAACATGTCGTTATTAGTTTTTCTCATAAAACAACAAATTCATGACGCATGGATCTCAAACTTTCAACACACCATTTGTAAGTACTAAACTACCATTTGGTATTGATAATGAAGGGAAGTAATGGACTTGCACATCCCTGACACAATCTTTAATGAGATCTTTTGTTTCGTGCTATTTTAGGGATTACTGTACTGGTATCTCAGACAATGATATGTGAGTAACTCACAACTAGCAAAGAGCAAAATTCTGAGTTCAGTAACATCTGAGAGAAGAAAATTAAATTATTTCATACTGGTATTTACACAGCCAAATTCACTCTACAAAAAATATCCATTGCCAAGCATTTTGTGCATAAACATGTAGGCCTACATACAATTAATTTGACCTGAACTGTTGCACATCAATTTTTCATCAAAAAAGATGATCAAAAACAAAGAAGAATGTTGGTACATACATTTTACCTGTATACCAGGTGAGATATGATTCCCTGTTCACGACTTCCAGATATTCAAAATCTTAACCTTGAGGTCCTGTGTCTTAGTAGTCAGTATCAATTCATTTTGATAGAGTTCAGAACGTAGAAACTATAATTGTAGCAAAAAAGATGATCAAAAACAAAGAAGAAAGTTGGTAACATACATTTTACCTGTATACCTGGTGAGATATGATTCCCTGTTCACGACTTCCAGATATTCAAAATCTTAACCTTGAGGTCCTGTGTCTTAGTAGTCAGTATCAATTCATTTTGATAGAGTTCAGAACGTAGAAACTATAATTGTAGCAACTAGAGCGTACATTTCAGAAATCATCAACTATCGGCACTCGGCTTGCATACTATGCATTGATACTCGACAATCACTGTATCACTTTTATTACTGAGGAATGCTGGCACCATATTGCAACATGGTGAAAACCTTTTGTGCATCTCATTTCCTCATGGTTTTCTGACAATTGTGGTATTTAATACATGTATCTATCATACATGTATTGTCATGTGATTGTGATCACATGTAATTATCCATCATTTCAAATATCATTTTGCCACCAGGAAATGGTATCGTACAGCATTTTGTATAGTAGGAAGAGGTTGGTCATACAGCCTACTAGCACTGTACCAAAAAGGCATAAAACTAACTGCCTGACACTGGTAAGACCCAAAACCATTTTGAAGTTTTATGTTACAGCTCAAGATAACCATTTTACGTCATATTGGTGCAGAAATGTTATCCCTTTCTGATTATTTACAAAGGAGATGGAGTTGCTTAACTGTTCTTGACAGAGTTCAAGTAATTCCACTTTTTCCACTATATGTTTTGTCCAGTTAACAATGTTCATGAAGCGAAAGTAATATTTTACAATGAACATTATTTCAGGGAAAATCAACACTTTTTTTCAGTAAAAAAACGTGAAGTTTTCTTCATTAGTTAACCAGATTTGGACCATCCCTCTGCTTGTAGCAAAGAAAGCACAAATTGTATGATTACTGACTATCATTCTTTTTAGTGTTGGCACTTCTTTACAGAATAATTTGTCATTATTTGTGGCACAAGATTACATGATGACACGCTACATAAGAGTTAGCCTATTCAGGAATGGTCATGAAAACGCTCATCTTGAGGTCTATGGGAAATACAATGTACATGTACAGTACAGCCTAGAATTATTTTTGACACCATTACACCATTTGCTTTTTGATAGACAGAAATAACCATCTGTTCTGGGGAAAGATTTATCAAAAATGACTTTTTCTACATGTACTGAGGTCAGTGGAGCCAGACATAGACCACCGAAGTACAGAGGGACTGAAGCTTTTGGTCTAGGTTATAGAGGGCTTGGCGAATGGTGTAATGGTGTAGAAAGAATTCTAGCGGTCTGTACATGTAGTAGTTGACGGGTAATTCTTTTCTTTTTTTAAGCCAAACACTGTTCAGAGAATACTGAAATATAAACATTGTCAAATCACCTGAAGCCCACTGGCCCCATGCCACCCTCAATACATGTCAGAGAGGAGTACTGTAGGCCTGACATGTATTATTGCCTTGGTATTGTTATCTTTCTCATTTTTCTGTCATTTTTGCTAAATTTATTAGCCAACATTCCCACTTTTCACCAGAGGCTGAGGGCTGGCGAATGATCATCAGCTATTGATTACAAAGCATTACAGGCACCCAGGCTATCCAGGGGTGAAGATATGGGGTCAAAGGTCAATTGTTTATTATCACCACATTGACAATTCACACTACTACCCTTGAATCCTGAAAAGGGAGTGCCCCTGTGTCTGTGACATTGTGCACATTAAATGCTGGATTTACAAAGCTCAATACAACCTTCAACATTACTTTAAAAACTGCAGTCAATAATACACACCTACTTTTGATAAATTGTCTCTCTTTTTGGGGGTGGGGGTTACATTTCCTTCAATGCCCTGGTGAAGCTGTAACAATGCTCCAAAATGAATTTTGGTATTTACATGCTATGCTGTGTGAACTGGGATACTCGGGGAGTATCATCCTACATGCAGGGCTCCACACTAACTTTTTTTTTAGTGGCCCGGTCAGGCCACTAAAATTCTTAAAATTCAATTTTTGGTGGCCCGAAATTGAAATTTGGTGGCCCCCCAAAAAACAAAGAAAACATGAAAACTTTGTACACTTACTCTTGCATGATAGTTTAGTAGAAAAATAGGCTCTCAGGCCTAAAAATTTGTGTCAGACGGCGGGAATCTTTTTAGATTCTCGCAAAGGAATCCCTTAAGAATCCTAGATTCTCGCAAATATTTCCTGATTGGGAATGATCTGGAGTCTCCTAGCAAGTTTTGTGAGTAATTCTTTTTTTTTTCTGCATGTGTACAGTGTAATAAATAAATAAAACAAACACACTCTATGTCATAGTTTCATCATTAAAAGTTTTGCTTGCCCGTAAAAAATATGTGTGTGTGATTGTATGTTTACGTAATCATTCAAATGGTATCAATTGTGTTCAATATCAATGTTTGAAAATTTGTATAACTCATATCATTGTTAAGGATTCAGAATATAAAATCCTATAGCTACTACACTGTTATGCAATGAAGGTTCAATAAAAATTTCACGATTGTTATCCCAAAATGTATCCCTCATATTGAAATGCACACAATTTTTTATAAACTCTAATGAAAAATGTTTGAAAATAAAAATGATAAATAAACAAAATAATGTAACATTTCCAAGTGTTATTCATTCCGCCACAAATTGCATAAATATTACATGCTTATCAAAATCATTTGAGATGATTCCTGACAAGAAAACACTCCTATTCTAAAAACCTGACAATCTAAATTAACAAAGACCTCATAAAAGGAACACAAAAAAAAACATAGCTAAACCAGAACCGCCAAGCAAGCCATGACAGACACCGTATCTGCCATCTCTGGCCGCCAGCCAAAAGGCTAGATTTCAATGTCTAGTAGCCTATGATGTTGTTTCCCAGCTGCTCCAAATTTGCCAACTTTTGACGCCAACCCCCCAAAAAATCAGGTTAGAATTTTAGAAAACATAATTTCTTAAACACTCCTGACATATTCCTGTGCTTGAAATTTATCACTTCAGATGTAAAAATTTACCACCAAAATCAATTGAGCTGAAAATAGAAAAGCAATTTTTACCACACCATTTAAACATGACTAACATTCACTGAAGAGCTAACCGGCGCAATTTGCCGATATCTAATCAACTTGTAAAACTGAAAGAAATTTCATATTAAACATTCTGCTCACTCTTCTCTGCTACTGCAGTAATTCTTTATGAATTATTTCCAATATCATTTAAAAGTTCTGTGCGCGAATTTTTGGGTATCTCATTCTTTATCTTATGATCGCATGCTTTCTCTTCCTGAATAAGTTTGAAGGTGCACTGGCACTGTTTAAATCAACTTCCTTCCTTCGCCATGCCCGCTAATTGACGTCTTGAAAACACATACAACCAAAGAAATTGCCGATTAGCTAGCCTTTGCTCTGCTAAAAATACCATATTACTTCTTCTTCTACTGATTTGGTATTTTTTTTTAGAAACGAGCTTAATATTAACTGCGCTGCAATAAAAGAATACATCATTTACTTAATTTCCGCGGGGCTTGAAAATCGGCGCTCCCGATAATTTCTCCGACGAGCGTATTTGTAGTTGTCGTCTCCCTTTTGTAATAGCAGTGGCGCGCGCCGATCTTGCTGCCTGATTTTATGAAAGACACCCAAATAACCATAATTTTAATCACAAAAATCACAATTGACACTTTGAAATTTTTAGTTTCCCGATCGGCCACCAAATCCCCATATTGGAATTGTGTGCCGAAATCACAATTTGTGGCCCTGGGCCACGGCCACGCATATGTCACCCATGCTACATTTACATGTTGCTTAGCTCCATTACCTCTTGCTGATTCTGAATCCGAGTGTAATGGTTAGCCATTTTCATCTTAAGATCAACAAATATAGATGATATCAATTAAAGACACTTAAACAACATTGTGAATCCCCATTTAAAAAAATTGTCAAACTTTTGCATCAGACATAATCTGACAAGTGTGGATGGACAAATAAACATCGTCTATAACACAAAACTTACACAGTTATCTTCACTTTCGTAAAATATTAATGGTACATACAAATCGCCCATAATTATTTCCACTATAAAAATTCATGCTACACAGCATATATGGAGAAAAAAATGGAATGTAGCTCAAATCTTTTCACTTTTTTAAAAAGCACTTAATGATCATTTTTACAAAACTGCAATTTTCTTCAGGCTTCATTTTTACATGCCTTTATCAAGAACACTGTACTACAGTGCTCTCAAAAAAAACTTTACAACCTTTTGTAAATGGCCTCCAAATTAAAAATTTATCATTTTTGTGAAAATGTTTTTACATATAAATAAAGATGAAATCTGAAATTCTCTTCATTCATATGATCACTAAAAAATTGAAATTTAATGCTTAGTGATACTGCCACTTTTGTACAAGACATAAAAATTAGTTGCGTCAGGAATTGGCTATCCATTGTAACAATCCCACCTCCATAGCGTACGCATGATTTTTCCATAAGGGTGTTTTTCCGCGCAAAACCTAGTTCAACATTTTCCCGGGTCACGGCCAAGTCGCCGAAAACACCTTCAGTGGGGGGTAGGACCGAAAAATTTTTTCCACCAAATCCAAGTCAAATTTTCGTCCGGGGGGTCAACCAGTTCCCCGAAAAACACTCTCAGTTTGGGGGGGGGGGGGGGTATGACGAAAATTTTTTTTCCCCAATCCTAACTCCAACAATTTTTTTCCCTGTCACGCCATTCGCCGAAAACAAGTTCGTGCCTACTTGGTGATCGTACTGTTAGAATGGTTCCAGTGGGGTAGTGTATCGGAAAACAGTTTTTTGTCAATTCCAAGGTCCAAAAAATTTTTTTTGTTTCCCGTCACGCCAGTAGTCGCCTAAAACATCCTTCAAAGGGGGGGTAGTGCACGTAAAATTTTTTGTTCTCAATCCAAGTCCAAAAATTTCGCCGGGGGGAAGTGAACGAAAAATTTTTTCCGTCAAATCCAATAGGTCCAAAAAATTTCCGGTCACGCCAGTCCGAAAACATGCTAACAGCGGAGGAGGGGGCGGGGTTATGAAATTTTTTTCTCCAAAATTCTATGAAAAATCTATTATTCATCATTTCAACACTCCGCCTTTTTAAAATAAAAATGGTGATATCGTGAATAAAAGTGGTGATTTCGGTAAAAAAGGGGGTGTTTAGGGGTGTTTAACACCCCCGCTTCCCGCAAAAGGGTGTTTTGAACACGCTCAAACACCCCCCTGCTACACGTATCCCAACCCGCTCAACACAGGTTAATCAAAGAGAGTCTTATCTTTTGTTACAATGGATAGCCAATTCCTGCGCAACCTAATTTTTATGTCCTTTACAAAAAAGGGCAGTGCTCACTCAAGCATAAAACAATTTCAGATTTTTTAGTGTCACATGAAAGAAGAGGCATTCAGCTTTCCATCTATACAAAAATTTTCAAAAAATCTGAAAGAATGTTTGATTTGGGGGCCATTACAAAAGTGTAAAGTTTTTTATGAGACGCACTGTATAGGGAATCGTGTGGCTCAAATTTTTTAAACTGGAAAGTGGAAACATTGTTATATGATGCCTTTAAAGTCAATTCAGCGAAAAAGCATTATAGCAGAGAACTTACAAATGGTTAAAGGTATTGGCTAATATTTACCACAGTTAAAAAATCTGAGCCGCATGATGCTCCATGCTACCAGTGTCTTTGATGAGGTCTAAAAATGAAGCCCTGAAAAAATTGTATTTCAAAATGATTATTTAGTGCTTTAAAACAGTGAAAATCCTAAGTTGACCAGATTCACTTGCCCATTTCCTCCCATAGACTTACTGTATGTACACGTAGGTTAATAAAACTCGCCCTGAGTTTTATTGTTTACTCATGTATAACTTGCCATTGACAGTGTAACTTTCCAAACTTTTGTATTCTAGGGTGTTTATTTGTCCATTTGAACACTACTATGTAGCTCAGATATCAAAGTTTGACAATTTTTTAAATTGAAGCTCCACAATGTTAGCCTATCACTTTAATCAGTGGTACACAGCAGCTCTTACAGGAGGTACCCTACAGTGAAGGCTTAGAGCAGGGGTTCTCAAATAGCGGCGCGCGCGCCACTTTTGGCGCATCGGGCCTTCCGAAGTAGCGCATGAAAGCCGTCATGATAAAAATTATAAACTGTGTAATATGTTTGATTATGTATTTCGGTATTTTTCATTAATTATTGGTGCCATTCTGGGCCACTTAAAATGCCTCATATCTAACAGCTTCGGGGGGTTCCGCCCCCTCAACCCCCGCCAGGGGCCCTTGAGCGGGCCCTTGAGCGGGCCCCTGGACCCCACGCCACATGGCTTCGCTCACTCCGCTCACAGTGATGCCAAGTGTTACTTTTTTGCAGTATGTACTATGTAGTAATTTTTTCAGTTGCAAATACTTATGATTTTGAGCAAAATGCCTCAAAAAAATATATATTTTAATGGGATCACTTTGTGCACACTTCTATGGAACATAGATACAAATACTTCTTTTTCAAGCAGAAATATACATTTTTTTAGATTAAAAATGCTTCTCTTGTCAGAGGTTGGCATATCTCTGCGCTCACTTTGCGTGTAACATGGTGGCGCATTATAGGCCTACATTCTCGATAACACATTTGGCGCTTCAACAAAAAAAATTGAGAACCCCTGGCTTAGAGTATTCAAGTTTGTCAGTAAGAGAGCAAAGCTACTTCGTCCCTGGGCTGGGGGTCAACTGACAAGACCTGGTGTCTCAAAATTGTGAATGGTCAGGACAGTCAAAAAACATGGCTGCCATAACATATCAACCAATGGGATAGCCATTGTTTTACCTGGCGACAGTGCGTGGTTCTGTATTTGACATTTGAAATTTTAGATTTGGACAAAACGAAAATAACAGGCATTCACAGCCTTTAAGATCACATAACAAGGCAACGCCAAGCGTTGTCTTCGCCTGCATATCGCAGTCATGAAGAGACTGCATGCAAACTATGCTATATGGATTCTTGAGGCTGCTCAGCAGTTTAGGGGACGTGAATTGTGGTTCTGACAGTTTATAACGCAATAATTGGTATAGCACTACTTTATCCCTAGGAAATCAGATAATCAGATAACACTAAGAATGAGCTGTTAATACTATGAGCTAAATTATTCCCATGCACAGTGCCAGTCATGGAAAGTTCATACCTTTGACCTTTATTCAAATCGGACTCATATTCAACTTGACCTGCCGCCTTCAAGAGATGGACTCTGGATGAATTTGGTGATCCCACATCAAAGCTATAGAAAGTTATTGTGTGTACAAACACAATTGTTGATGATCTGCCTACGCCGGAAATAGTGATACCTATGTCTCGCCCTCCATTACGCAGGCAGTCATGGAATGTCAATGACCTTTGACCTATTCAAATTCGATCCTATCGAGCCTGATCGCGGCCTTACAGAATGGATCTCTGCGTATGATTGGTTCCCCACTGATCCCACTTCAAGCTACAGTAAGTTATTGTATGGTACAACACAACACAGTGCCAGTCATGGAAAAAGTTCATTGACCTTTGACCTTTGACCTTATTCAAATTCGACTATATTCGAACTGACCTGCTGCCTTCAAGAGATGCGGACCTATGGTATGAATTTGGTGATCCCACCTCTAAGCTATAGAAAGTTATTGTGTGTACAACACAATTGTTGACGACTACGGAGACGCCGACGCCTACGCCTACGCCGACACCGGAAATAGTGATACCTATGTCTCGCTCCGCTACGCAGGCGAGACAAAAACCTTATTTTCACCCAAAAATTGAGATATGAGGTCTTGTCTCCCCAGGGGCAATATGACTCTGCTCTGCTCCTAAGTAAAGGACTGCGTATTTAACTGTACATGGGAAAGCCCCAAGGGCCAAGTTCCTGTCAAAAATACAGCAGCTCTAAACTTAAGTTTGTGGAATAGGGCTATGAGTAGGATCAATGCCAGTGGCGTAGCCAGGATTTGATCTTATGGGGGGCGGAATATGCGAGGGAGCGAAGCGAGCGAGGGGGGGGGAGGGTGTGGGAGGGGGGTGTCCCCCCTTCCACGGTGAGAGCTTTTGGAATTTTGATGCAATTAATCGTGCGATTTGGTGCGTGTTTTTGGCATGTTTTATCGACTTAAAACAGTCCTTGTGATTAAGATAAGGCAGTATATTCAGGGACGGATTCAAGATTTTCAAATACGAGGGGCACAAAAAATTGTGCTCAATAAAGCCTACATAACAGGCACAATTGCGCAAAAGTCCTTTGCGGGCAGGATCCTGACTGTACTGTGGAAGCTCTACAGTAAAATACTATCCTTTCTGCTTTATCATGACTATTTCACGCCCGCATTTAGTGGCAAAATCACTTCTTTTAGTCACATATTTATCTAATTCAAACAGAAACAATCAATCAGTATTGATGTTGGTGGCAAGTTAAGCTCTCCATAGATTGGCTGATGATGGCTCCCGTGAACAGAAAAAATAAAGTCTAATATGCGAGCAAGCGTAGCGAGCGAAGCCAAAAAAAAAAATCGCATTTTACAACGCAACCATGAGTAAATGTACATAAAATTTCGCCATGCAAGCACAGAAAAAACACCACTTGGTTCCCTCCGAGGAAAAGAAAAATTGAGTTTCACTTTACAAATCTACATATTTTGGCCTTCTTTAGTGACAAATTGAATCTGAATAAATAATAATCTGAAGTAATTAATATGAACAATTCTTAAAAGACGTAATACTACAAAACACTCACTAAATCACACAATATTATTTTTGAAAATTTTGTAATTGCATTTGCGCGCGTAGCGCGCGCGAACAAAATTTGTCACAGTTTTTGTAGTCCGACGCATTTCAAACATTTAAGGCCAAAACAGTGCGCATCCCCCAAAATAATCAACTTAACACAAATTCTTATGTATGATGGCTTGTTTAAAACGTCTGCGCAAGGCCTGCGAAAAACATTTAACTAAACACAACAACCTTTTGTGAAGCCTATCTCTGTTCTAAAAAAAGTGCTTTAGAGACATGCAATTTTGTCTTATTTCATCATCATCATCACATTATATTATATTATTATTATTATTATATTAAATTAGTATTCAATTTTGGCATTGCGATCTGTAATGAAAATTGTTACCTATAGGATGGCAATTTTGCGGCGGAGCGCGCACGAAAATTTTGACATGTTTCTTAACAGCGCTTATGAAAATATGTATAACAGGTGGCCGCAGAAAGAATGCTACAGTATAACGCGTACATTTCTTCAGCCATTATGGCAAAATGTCAATTAAGTTTTATTTTGTTGGTTAGAACATTCTTTTTCCAATAAAATGATACCAAGATCATTGATTTTGAGTAAGGCGTTTTGATTCTAGGGCCATTTTTCGGAGGCAATGCAATTTCCCAAATTCGCCAATTTTTCCACAGCGGCGGTCATCGGAACGCATAGATATTGTGGCCTCTGAGCTTGCCATACCAGCCCGCATACCAGACAAACCGCGATGACAATGGAGATGTAGCTAGCATCGTCTTCTTTATGAAAGCGAGGGCATTCCAGGCTTTGTATGAGTGTATTGTATGTGTGATCAGTAAAACAGCATTTCCCAGAATTAAAGCACTAGTTCCTGTATAGATCTGTGATTAGTGATTGCACAGGGAAAAATGAAGTAACATCCAATGATAAGAACCACACAAGATAAGATAAACCAGATTTCCATCATGTACAGTACACTGGACTGGAGAGCAACATCAATATAATGTTAGATGTACATGTACAAGTACATGTAGGCCTACAGGGTTTTTTTTTTTCAAATTTCAGAGCTAGCATTTCACAAAAATGACACTTCATGCCATGAATCTTAAATGTTTAAATATTGAATGATTTTGATGTCAATACTCATTTCAAGTGCTTTTCCCCCATGTCCACTTTCTTCATACTTTCATACAAGTAAGTCTATAGCTGAATGGAGGCAGCTGTAACAAAATCAAAAATAAATGTTCAGTAAGGAAGGTGTGTCACATAATTAGTGTTCACATTAATCATTTTAATGCTTGAAAAATCATTAAAAGTTAAGTAAGTACAATTCAGACAAAATGAGCACTCAAAAGATTATGTTTTCATAACATAAAACAAATTTACTACAGACTGTTTTGACTGCAAACATACTTTGACAAGTATTTCAATCAAAGCAGTTTCAGTTTTGGCATACTGCCTGACTTCCACTGTATACAGGAAATCACGGCTTACTGGATACCTCATAGAGCATTTCAACTTGGCACAGTGAACAAGATGTAAATGATAAATGGTACTAATTAAGAGGGGGAAAGAAGTTATGACCAGTGATGATTAATGTAACTCATGCATGCCAAGAAACATACACATTACACAAACACACACACACACACACACACACACACACACACACACACACACACACACACACACACACACACACACACACACACACACACACACACACACACACACACACAGTTACACACACACACACACACACACACACACACACACACACTATGTACAAGGTTCAATGACCTCACCATGTCTGATTCTGTTCATGGTTCATGAATTCCCAGGGTCCAATGGTCCCCTAACCCCAGGGTCCTAAGGTCACATAATTCTGTAATCACTGCATAGCTGATGGCCAGGCACCAGACAGGTAGTCTTGGTTCCAGACCTTGTGATTTTTCTCAAGAGAAGACGCACTGTGGTTGCTTCCTGTAGTCTGCAATGTCAGTACATCAAGACACTAGTAGTCTTTGTCAAGAATACTTTGACTGAAGATGGTAGTTTCCATTGATAAATTATAATGGGTTTTATCTGGAAGTCAGACTACACCAGACAATGAAGCATCAGTATCACATTAACTTTCCAATTTAACAACACAATTAGCATTCTGGCCAAAAGCAATAAAACAGTGAGACCTTATGTTAAATATACATCACTGTATAGGCCTACAACATTCTGTAGAAACTCGCAATAATAGGCCTACATGTAGGCCTATATGTACAAATTTCTCACTTTTTCTTTCATGACTACCATTGCCTGTAATGATAAAATCCTTCCAACCCATGCCTCCTGATGTGAATCCAGAAACATGTGAAACAGGCTGGAAAGAAGAGTCTAATAAAAGTCAAGAGGAACTAATATTTTGATCGCTGAAGTTGCACTGCTTCATTATTGCACTGTATGATTACATGTATGATTACTGTATGATTACTGTATGATTACATGATTCCTTTACACAGAACTTTTAATTTTACAAGAAATCACTTTTTTACGGGTTCTTAGGGAACACAGGTACTGGTAAATTTTGTTTTGACCTTTACTGTTCAGAATTACACTGTGTTCATACAAAATATACACGTAGGTTAAAATGATGGAGTGTTCTAGTAATGTGTCCAGATACATGTACATGTACATGTAAGACCCGGCACAATGGGTACTTGTTTGGAGTTCCAAATTTACAACTCCCAGCAAAAACAATGCTACAGCCATTACTGTGGTCAAATTATTAATTCATCTAGTGATAATAGCTTACTGATTATATTTCTCTGGTGGTAATCACTTGACACATAAATTGAATACTACTATCCAGACAATGGCAGACAACCAATATTATTTTATTGAAAACAGCACACAAACATAACCAAAAAAACAACAACAACAGATCAATAACACCTTGTCTACAGCCTTCTGTACAGTACCAGTAATACTCAATTGCCTAATCAGGTTGGCAGCTAAAATCCATCAATCCTCTTATGGTACTGTACATAGCTTCACTGTCAATGTTGTTTGTTATGCAAATCCCTTCACAATGCATAGGTACAGAATGTAGAGGGGTTGTTGTTCAGTATTCAATTTCATCAATTCAAAGGGCCTACATATACCAGGTCAATGTTCATGAGGTACCCTGTACAGTGTACATAATACATGTAGCTCAGCACAAGGTTCAGATCCAACCTTCTGAGGACATGTACCAGACTGTATGAATGCCACATGCCTGTAACTACACCAATGTCCCTGTCTCACTTTTTATTCATACTAAATTGAAAGGGTAGGCCTACTACACTAGTCGAATCTCCTTATAACACACTGCTCAGGACTTCAAAAAAATGTGTATAACACACTGCCAGCTGCTCAGGACTGGAAAAAGTACTTTGATACATGTATAATGAAATGAAACAAGAAATTTTGACACTTTGGTCCAGAAAAATTACTTTATTTAAGAAGATTTTGTTGTACAGTGTTCTTTATAACAAGAGCGCACTATATTTCCATTTCTAGTATAAAATTGTGCCATAACAATTTTCAGAGTTAAGAATCTTAAAACCTTAATGTATGTAGCCAATGGCTTTCACCTCTCATTGCCCACCACGCCACGTCAGTCTCTTATTCCTTTCAATACCACATTAACTCTTAACATGCCAGAGGATTTGAACCTCTATGGACTTTATGTGTATTATTTGGTGCAGATCTGCGACTTTGGCACGTTAAGAGTAAAGGATATCACATACAAAGTGTTTGAAGTTTTGTTGTAATGATACAGAGAGCCCTTTATCTCCTCTGTGACTCTTTACTGCTGACACTGACTGATCCATGGACTTGAGCTTTCACGTCTTCATCCGTTTCCTGTCTTGAAGTTGAAGAGCTCGTAGACATCCACCAAACCATCCTCATCTCAGTCTCCCCTAGTTTAAACCAAACACTTGATAACTTCATATCCAAATTCTCATCACACTATCATCATGTTTACAATTTCAATCAGATTTAGTTTTTACATGATATGTACATGTAATAGTTGAATATTAATGTAAAATCCCAGGGGGGCCAGTGCCGTTACAATGTGTACACCATGCGTGTGTGAAAAAACACGTAAAAAGGGTTGTTTTTCACGGTCGGACGATGTACTCGCGTACATCGAAAAGGGTATCAAAATCGCCAAAATCGGAGGAAAAGGGTATACTTTTAACAGACGGTTTACTTCAAAAGGGTATCTTTTGAAACTTGAATACTTGTTTAGGGTATTCTTTTCAAACATGAAATACTGTTTAACCCCATTCAATACTGAACGACCCACATATTTGATGGTTTGCCTTTTTATCTTGGGATGTGGCGCATCTACCCCATCTAAGTGAATATGACTAAAGTAAAGAAAAGTTCAGTTATTCAATGAACAGGGTGCTAGCAATGGCATATAATGAATATTATTTTGTGTATGATTTTTAAATGACATTTACTAAAATATTCATCTGAACTTATCAATGGGCAAGGCGGTGTTACATTCTTATGATAGCTTTGGGTCTTGTTCGACTTTGTTGAGTGGGTGATATATTGAACTAACATTGAGAAATCGTAACATGTTTTTCTTTTTTATCGTCGTTTTAAAAGTGAAATTTATTCAATCAAAATTATTTTTAGTCTTACAATTCACAGAAAATAGAATTTTAAAAATTTCATCATATAAATATATAAATTTAAATTATGGCGGGTGTTTGACACATCAATGTTACCGGCGTTATAAATGGATATTCCAGTATGTTGCACATTTGATGAGCAAGCAAATTTGTAGTGATTACTTTTACTTCTAGACAGGCTCTAGTATTGAATGAGTTAAGGGTATTCCGAGATGAGCTTCAATTACTTGTTAGGGTCATTTTGGAATATCCATACACGTGCATGGTAATGAGCAATGCCCCCCCCCCCCCCCGCGTTGTTATAAATAAATTCAGACTTTGTTTATCGTAAATGTAATAATTATACATGATATATTTAGCTAAAAATATTGTCAGCTCAGCTGCCTAAAAGACTTTGTAATTAACTACTGTAGTTCTATACTATACATGTAGGTATCAGATTTATTTCATAATAATTATAAAGTATTTTGTTCGAAATGTAAATGACAGCGTAAAATTGTGAAAGCATGCTCATTTATTAGTCATTACTTCTCCGTGTTCAAACTTCCTCCACCATGCCCCCTCCCCCACCCACACCCACCACCCACATCCCTCACTCATAACAAAAAGGAAATACATGTAAATGACAAAGATCAAATAGAAATTAAAAAACAAACAAAACTGTACTTACTTTACTTTACTTTTACTTTAATCCAACGATGATTGTAGGACTTCGCCTGTTCATCGATCGTAGATTGCAATCAAAAGAGTTTGTACAGTTTCCTTGGCTTTTCAACTTAAATACATATATGTGGGTCAGGACAGTGTGTGAGAGACATACACATTATACAGGCTCATAGATAAGATCATGATTATTACACCAATATTTATCTAGTCTATTCTTAAAAGAGTTTACAGAAGTTGCTGAAATAACACACTCGGGACTGACAGCATTCGAGGGGGCTGCTAAATCATGTAAAAAGCCCCAGATTATTAAAAGGACAGAAACCGCACCATTGGTCTAACAAAAAATTGATTAAATGGAGAGAAGGGAGTTTCCCCAAAAAGAGCAATCATAACTGGAGTTCACGATTCTAAACTAAAGTCCAAAACCTGTAATTCTCGCGAGACATGATACTGTTAGAAAATCTGACGCCGACCACAAGGCACAAGATACATTTCCTGGTAATGTCTCATGACATGGTCATACTATTGCAGGCCTAACTAACCATAGTAACATATGAAATATCCAATGTGAGAAATCAAAAAAAAAAATTCAAAGAGACCAAACTGCAGAGCCAAAGCCAATACTGCACACTAGGTGAAAAATGAACATTGAACATGTTGAATTAGTTTACCACAACACCAACCATTTATGGGGATCCACCTGTTCACCAATTAATTACATGTTACGGTGTTACATAATCGGAATAATGCGATTTGTCAATGAAATGGACAGACAAAAATCATGAATTATAATTAGCACAGTTAAACGTCAATGGACCTTACCACATCCTTCCGTGTCGGAGCTCGCTGCGGAAGAGGACATTGCGGCCACCACCACCTGCACACACCGGCGGACGGGCTCCGTTCGCAGAGATAAATCTCGCGAAAAATCGGTTTATTTTCACTAAAAATATCCACGGTCTACGACAACGACATCCTGCATACCTCCAGATTGGGAATTTTACAGTAACTCATCATGTCACACTTTCTTTGTTGGAAATATTTCATTCCAGATGTAGCAACCTTATGAGGCCTACCAATAACATTAATTACGTCCAAAATACGGGAAATGCAAGATTGACAAGCAATCAATAAATTGCATACCGCCATCTACGTTACCTTGCAGGTCAATCTGAGATTTTGTTGGGTAGCTCGGGTAATCGGGTTTGGAATGTGGAAATTAAATTATTAACTTATTTTCGACCTAGTGTCGTTGAAACTGACTATTGTTTTCTGTCAAGCGCACTTATATAGTTTTTCATTTATAATATTTGTATGTTCATGTGTTTATGTATCTTTTTGTAGCTTTTAAATAGCATTTGAAGCCAGCAAATTTCGTCGCTAGGATCGTTGTTGACATGGGTAACGTGTCTTCGCACCACTGCCAGTGAGAAAGGAAATTTTCTGACGTTTTGTCGTTAGTTCAACTTCGGTCTTCGCTCTGATTTTATTCGTATTCAAAAACACGTTTTCATCATGGCTGAAGCAGAAGAAGCAGCGGCAAAAGAGGAGGTAGTTGAAGAACCCGTAGCACCAAATACGTACATGATTCGACCAAATTTTCTTCGCAAGTGAGTAGTGTTGTCAGGTTGAACAGTCCCATGCATTGATTCTGGCGTAGTGCTGACAGGCAGTGGCTGCTAAAAAGTGAAACTGTAAATGTAAATAAATGCTGTCTCACTGCTCAGGTCACAAAGTCATAATCACATGCAGTCTTTTCATGTTCAAGTGACTAACCTGTACATTCTTTTATATGCACACTGAAATATAACAATCACGCATGTTTTCTTTGTATTGCTAAAATTGTGTTGGCGTAGGCCGGCGTAGCCGGAACGGGCACGCCTACTACGTATCACACATGCAGCCATGGGGACCACACCTACTACGTATGTGGTCCAGGATATGGACCACATACACACAACTGTACTAATAATGGGGGACTTTTTTGTGAGTGCCTTTGCTATGCATCAGTGATCGTTTTTGATCCAGATCCTATAGAAACCTGTACACAAAAAATTCCCCATTGGCGGTATACACTCTGGACTATGTGTGATGGGGACAGCTCCATACTTTTGTGTACAAAGTAATGGATGGCCTAGCTTATGCAGGTTTGGCACAGACAATTGCTCTGAAATTCAGCCTTTTACAATACTCTACTGAAATATTGTTTTGATATGGCTAGTCTATAATCTGTTAAACATTATATTTTATGAAAATTAAGGACTCAACATTTCAGAAGTCTGTTTTAATTTTCTAAACATGTGGGTCCAGTATTTAATTTTGCAAATGCAATTTTATAAAGTTGCTCTTGCATTCAATTCACACAGTGCAAACTTTGTTCGTTTTTTCCAGTAGAGGGCGTATGTGGTCCATATAGCTCTGCTCAGGACCACATACACAGTAGGTGTGCTACGTATGTGGTCCAGGATATGGACCACATAGGTAGCCCATTCCCGCATTGTACAGGGAGATTGTCTGGCTACGGTTGCCGAGCTATGGGGCTATATACAGCATATTTTGCACTGTATTACCCCATAGTTCTACGGGTGCATAAATGTGCAAAAAGGAAGCAAAAATTGCCATTAAAATATCATTATTATTGAATCTACTCTCAAGGAAATAACTCCAGCAAAATTATACCGAACAGTAAACTTTATCGCTTTCTTATACCATGTTCGTAACAAGGACGAAAGAATTTGTGACAAAATATGCCATCCAATTACGAACGTGGTAAATTTGTACACATAGATTTTTGTGGGGCTTATGCTGTCGACAAACAGAGGTAATCGTAATTAAAGTTTTTTTGTTTGTTTTTTTCATTTTTCTCTGTTTGAATGGTCCACATAAAAAGCTGAGGAAACAAAAAATGTGACTTTAATGATTTCTGATTCTACAGTCCATTTCACATTTTTGTACCCTTTACTGAAATTGGCCATATGTTGTGTGCATAGTTATAGCACTTTGAGGTAGAATTTTGTATGAACCAATATTTTTAGTCAATGGGTCCTGACTTTGTGCAAGTGATTCACGTGACATGAAATTGTTTGACATTAAAACTATTGCGAATGTGAATGTAAGTTTTTGTTTTATGTTCCCCTAGTTTTTTTTTCAGATTGTATTACATCAAAATCAGAAACTTGCAACTTATTCTCTTTTTGTGGCAAAGGTCACATATTGTATTTTTCCAGAGGCTCATTTTCTTTTTTCATTTGCTTTAATCATTATACATTTTTTTTTTAGATTTCGACCTGCAGCAGTGAAAGCAGTGATCCACACCGTCTTAAATGAAGAGCTGACAGAGAAGCAGTACGTTGCCGAGGAGACGACTGGTTGGTGTAAACACATCAGTGAACAAATCAAAGAGAGATTAAAAGGTATTGAACTACTTTTTGTTGTTTGAAATCTACAGAAAATCCAAACAATATCATAATTATTTAAAATTAAAATTCTAGCCAATTGAGACCAAGTTCAATACAAACTCAATAATTTAAAAAGGTCCATCTCATTCCAAATTTTTTTCAAGAGAGCTTATGTTTCAAATATTCTTTTGGTATCATGTGCATAGCCTGCCATTTCTTTTTTTATGTATAAGAGTTATCAGAAATAATTGAACATTCCTATTTGAGGTTTGGCTTTGTAAAATAACAGAGACAACATATAATTTCTTATACATGTGTCACATGTATATTGTTACCCAAAGTACGACCTAATTTGCTGCTGAAGAAGGTATCTGTCCAGCCAAAGTACTGTAAAGTGTAAACATTTGCACTTTTAGTTACTTTTCTGTTTGGTGTTTCAGACAGTGTGTGTGCCTGTATGGTTAGTTGCTGATGCACAGCATTGTGCTGCATGTGGTTGCATGCACTGTACTTTGATTGTCCACAAACTTGAAATCACACAAAATTTCACTAACTTCTGCAAACACGATAATTACTTGTGCGAAAATTTACAGAATACAGTACCTGGAATATATCACAGCCAGAAGAAATAAATACTAATTAAAACAATATCCACTTTAAGCACGGGCATGTACAGAGCACTTATTTCCATATGTATTTTATTTCTTTGTATAGAGCTTGAGCTGGATAGATACAAGTTCATAGTTCAAGTTGTGATTGGAGAACAGAGAGGAGAAGGTGTCAAGTAAGTTATTGTGTTTTAACCCTTTTAGTCTTTCAGTTCCACACTCAGAATATCCCATGCAAAGTTTATGGAGTTTTATGGTTAGCAGATCTGAGAGGGTTAATACAGACATCTGTCTAATTTGTTGATTATTAATAAGTGTTTTAAATTTTGACAGTTGTCCAGCCATATGCTCTGGCAAAATGGCATTAACAGTAAATTTTCTCTAATTTGATAAATATTGCCGTATTCAATATTTGCACTTAACAGACTGACAGAAGAATCTTAAAATATCACACTACTTTGATTTCATGTAAAAAGAGCCTATGGTTTTCAAGTTAGAGACAATTTAGTGTGAAGGCCCTTCTGCCGGGAACATATATGCTAGGGCCCTTCTGCCGGACAACTGACAATATGTGTTTTGAATCATTTAGAGAGAAAGCAATAAAACTATTTGGAATACTTTCTATTTGCTTCAAGTAGATATGTATACATACATCACTTCCATATCCCATAAATTAATATAAAACCAAAAACAATGGCAACACTACAATAGAAATAAAATCATTAAAGTCTGTAGTAAAAGCCTACATACATGTAGCTACCTGCAAACATAGATTTCACATTATTGTCTGGAAAAGTCAATGAGGCCTCTAACCAATGTAAATACTGGTAGGAATTGTAACATAGCAGTAAAGATATACATCTTGTGTCATTTATATTAAACCAATCTGTGGAAGCAATTTCAGGCATATTATATTTAGGAATGTTTAGAGGTGAATAAGTTAAGCGTGTCCAGTCCTGCTGAAAATAGACATCTGAGGATACAGACTAATTAATGTCGGCTGTGTAATTAGTGGCACCTTGTCCACCCCTTGTACCTAATCGGCATATTTAATGCTGTCTTAAAATTTTACTTCCCAGTCCCTATTCACTGTGTCCCTTGCCTTGCACCCAATGCCATGGTTACTTCAATGTGATTAAAGGGAATGGAATACAATTTTTAAAAGTGTGGTAATACATGTATTACACATTATTTATTTTGTTTTGTTTTTTCTTCTTTTTTATTTATGTACTATTTTATCTATTGATTGTTTGATTAATGTAGTTGATTATCTACTATTCATTTACTATTTATTTGGTTATCTCTTTAGTATTTATTGATTTACAAGTTATTTATTCATGTATTTATTTTATTTATTGGTTTATTTAATATTTTCATACTGTTTTCATACTAATTTTATTTATGTACTACTTTATTGAGTGATTATTTATTCCCCAATTGTTGATTCACTTATTTTATTTTTTATATATTTATTTATTTATGTACTTATTTATCTATTTATTCATTTATTTATTGTGTATGTGTATGTATTTATTTAATATTATCTTTAGTAACCTATTCTTTTTGTTTGATTTTGAATCTTTTTTTCAGGATGGGGTGCAGATGTTTCTGGGATTCAGACACAGATAACTATGCTCAAGACATATACATGAGTGTAAGTCCAGATGGTACCCTCACAAGTAGTACCCATGAGACAATTTAATTTCCATATATTATTAATATGCTTTCTTCATTGACCCCTGCCCAAGATGTCCCTTTATACTGGGAGTTACCCCGCATCAGGTCCGGACCTGAAGCGGGTAACTCCCAGTATAAAAGGTCGAAAAGTATTTAGCCCGAGCTAAAGTTAGTGCGGGCTAGGAGGTGGATCAAGTGCGCATCAGGCCCAAGCTAAAGTCAGTATAAAATGTTTCTCGCTTTTAGTGCGGACTAAATTCAGTGACCCATGAACCAGAAATAGTGTATACCGCTTCCGGGGTGCCCATGCGTATACAGCAGCTGTAAACACTAGCGCTGTCACTGCCACACTGCACTGACGTGCTGTGTGTGTGGGATAAGTTGCATTTTGTCACATTATCGCTGAGACACTGACTGCATTTAATCATCTATCCATACAGCTAGCAGCAATTGCAGACAATGTCCAATGTGAGCTGTTACTGTTAGCACCGCAAATATCAACATAATTATTAATTTCCACAGACTCCGTGATCAAACAATGTCCAATTAAACGCAGATCGAGACGACTATTTATACGAGAAGTGTAAAGACAAAAAGGGACGAAACAAGTAGATCTACCGGTATATACAGTATATTGAAATTCGCGCGCGGAACTGAATTTGAACTCGTATACTAGCTACATGTACGTAGATAAGCAATTAAGAAGCACAACTAGTCCAGTCTCGCACTCATCATGGGTGGTCAAGAAAGGCAGTATAAAACGACTTACCCCGGGCTAAAGTCGCGCGCAGTATAAAAAGGGTATAAGTAACAGGGTAACAGATCAGCTGAAGTACCTCCCATTGGGTGTTGGAGAAAGGGGATAGGCCTTTATCAGTGATTGCCTTTGCCTGGCATACTGGCTCAAACTTGTTCATTGAGAAAGGGGGTGGGGAGAGAGAGATTTTATTTGTTTTGAAATTAAGCTGCCAGAGAGTTTTGTTTCCCCATTTCCAAAATTATTACAAATTTTGACTGTTATCCCATTGTCTTTAACCCAACTGGAAATTCAGTGAAGTCCAAAAAATTACAAGTGTGTAGGTGCTTTATAGTGGCATTACTGTGTTTGAAAATTATGAAAATTATTTCCAGTATTTCAGTATGTTGCATTTTTTAATTTGATGGTTAATAGTTTGCTGCTAGACTTTGGAATAGGTGAAGAATCACATGAAAATGTCTGAGTAATAAAACTTCAGGTCCAAATCCAAATTACACATATCTGTAGTTGGAAATTGATTTAAACATACACAATATTAATTTTTGACATATCAATTTTGTAATTCTTATCGGCACAGATTTGATTAAAGGTGAGTAAAAATGACAATGTGGTACCTGAGCAGAAAGCAAAAGATAACCAGAACCATTCTATTCCTGAAATTATCCCTTAGGAGAGAAATATCAAATAGCTAAGCATGAATAAATGTAAAGATTCAGGCAAATGAGGGCGCAGTGTTAAGTTTTTTTACTGTAGTACATCTTCCCTGTTATGTCTGTGACTCAAGCATTTGTCCTTCCATGAAACACAAAACAATGTCTGTCTGCAACTCGAGGTAACAAAATGTTATAAATAGACTTACTGCCCAACACAAATGTATTTTGCAGTACTAAGCTACAAACCTGAATTCCAGTGAACTAGAAAGATATTTCCATTTGATATTCATCAGAATGAGATATACAGAGCTTCACACTAACTCTATTCACTTCTAGCCTGGTTGGACAAGTAAATCCACAATTTACTGGCCTGGAGCAAAATTTTATTGACCAAAAATATGCAAATCAACTACATCATTACCGGCATTCATGAATCACATTGAAGCATCCTTTTTTTAG
>JZLH01S0580287.1:17431-33974 GCA_001188425.1 Eucidaris tribuloides | reverse complement strand
AAGCCCCATTTACAGATTAATGCTTTGGGCATGTTCACATTGGATTCCACTGTATAGGCAGCGGACTATACACATCAATGGTGATAAATGCATAAATGTAAATTGACCCTCTGGTACATGAACATATTGTCAAAACAATCTTTATATTTATTATTTCTTTCAAACTCAATAACTTTCCTCCTTCAGTTTCTATTATCTGCTCTAACAGGATTTCAATATTTAAAAGTGATATTGAAGGCTAAAAATGTTGACAAATCACAATAGAATCTGATTGCAAATTATAATGTAAAAAATGCAATCTTCCATTGTTACAAACTGAATATGGCTTACTATTAAATGGTTTAAAATGAATGCATATGAGCTGTGACATATTTAGACCTTGAGTAAAGTAAGTTTTTCCTAAACAAACAGTTCTGGTACAGTATATCAAATGTTTAGATTATGAAACAAGACAGTGTACTCGTAAGAATCTCCCTCTACCCACCCCAACCCCCCCCCAAAAAAAACCAACAACAACAACGCAAAGAACCTAATTCCAGTGTCCTTAATCACCTGTTCAATGGGATCTGTTCGTTAAGTCTTTTATAATTCCACACAACTGTGATTCACAGTGTTAGTGATTCCATATAACTGACGATGAGAAATTCAGGAAAAAAACTTCATTTCTGGTGCAAAGCATAAGATATTACTGATGAACCAGTTTTGAGAGGAAACAGGAAATGTCCAGTAAATACGCAGGAAGAAAAATAATACCTATAAATCCCCTTTCAAGACCATTACCTGTGATTTATTGAAATGGGATAAATGCTCAAGTCATATGCATGACTGACATGCAATTGTAAATTTAGGAGTCTAGTTAATAGCCTTTTCATTATGTTTGTGAGGGTTTTATGTATAATATACAAGATTCTTGTGGTATGGCTTCCTATACATGCACTTGTGTAATACAGAGGACAAGAAACTAAACACATTTGAGGAAAACCAACCAAAAATAAAATTCATTGTTTAGATATGCAAAACAAAATTACACTTTTTTGTATTCCATTGTACAAACTTTGAAAGAAGCCATTGTACTCTCAGAAGTGATAAAATTTCAACATTTCTACCATTTTCCATGTTCCTTGAGACAAGACTATTATTGTAGGAACTAGAATAACAATTGGTTTATAATAGCCTTGTCTCATGCTTAAAACTTAAGTCAAAATGACATTAAACAAGCGTGAAATCACAGCTTTCCTGTAAATATTTGTGGAATGGACTTCTGATATTAAATGTCATTTATGTTTCATGTTTTAATTTGGGTGCTTGTTCGTGTTAAATATTACACACTTTACACAATCTCAGAAACTTTAACATGAACTTCAGATTTCTTTTGATAATCTTGCTGCCCTGCTAAGAGTTTTGAATTGGAAACTGTGTCACCAGATGCTTGAAACTGACCACATGTAGAAACACAATTATACATTATTTTGTTTGCTAATTGTCCCAATTCAAGTCAGAGTTCCAGTGATTGATTGCATTGTTCCACTGATTGATTAGCATCCAAAAAAGTGGTACTGTTACATTCAAAATAACTGAGGAGCTTTTATGGATGACTTGTTGTTAAAGTTGAACAGATGTCTTAAGACTGAGCTTACAAGCTGATCAAGAAAAGGATTTACAATTAACACACTTTCCTTTTCTCCAAAGAATTTCTTGTAAGCCGAGATTTCCTGCCACAGGATTAAAGAAACCACAGAATTTCTTGCCCCCCCCCAACCAGGCACCTAACTTTTATTTCAGTACCCCGCCCCCAGCCCCCAGCCCATACACTCATTATGATATCATAATACTACACTGTGGCGTTATTGTCTACTACGCCAACAATTCTTGACAGCCTAATAACATCCATACTCAGTAGTACCTTTGAATTTCACTCACAGAATAAGTTAGTCTTGTAACCAGCATGAGAGTTTCAGTTTTCACAAACTGTTTCTGCAAAATGTTTTGTATGCAATATACCTAAGAACCAAATTATTTTCTCAAGGTAAATTTTGTATGTTTGATCTACTGATGAGTGCATTAAGGGTGCAGAGAAATTTCTACTGACCAGTGAGATTTGTTGCCAGAAATTTGACATTCTTTCAAAATGTCAATCATTGACAAGTATACTCTGCAGTTTATGGTACATGTATATGAAATATATTATTTTGTATTCAATTTGCAAATGAATCCTTGTTTTGAATATAATTTGTAGCAGATAAAACAATGCTCAAAATGTTCATGTACAATCCGCATTTCATGTTCAGTTCAAGTTAATAACTTGTGATTTTCTGCTGATGAATGTATATTTTACAGTCTGAGTGATATGAAAATTAGTTTATCAAAGGGTCATTGTGTTACTAGAATGTCAATGAAATGTTAAAATAAGATTGCACATAAGCATTGAATGGTTAAATGGGATAAGGTAATATTGGCTTCCTTATCAGTGAAGAAAGTTCTCTTGAATGTTTGTAGTCTTGGTTGAATGACAAGTTTAGTTATGGGATTAAGTCCTTAAAGGTAGGTGCACTCATCTGCAAAACAGCAGAAACACTTCTCAAACTTACCTTGAAGACAGGTTGTGTATAGTTACAGTAAAGTGTGAGAAATACACCAATAGGCCACTTGTATTCTTAAAACAAAATGAACTGTAACCTCATGTTACCTCTCAATCAATGGAAGTACTGTAACCACCATCACTCCTTATTTGTATTACACCTTAAAGTGTACCAATACCCTGGATAATTTGTTTGCTATATATGTAGAATATATTTGTGACATGCCCTCTGCAAAGTATTAGCACTTGTGATCACTCCGATTTTTGTTTATTGGGGTTTGAATGTAAATTTCAAACAGTAAGTCAAAACAAAAACAACTTGCAACAGACTAGTCAATCAACTGATTCTATCAATCGATCGATTGCACTATCGATAATTACACACACCTAGTGTATTAATCAGTATCGATACTGAACTTCGATAGCAAAGCAAAAACGTATGCATATAGCCAGAACGCGCATGGTTTGAAATCAATGCTTACGTAGTAGAACTTAAACGAGTGGAGCACAAGTGCCGGAATATTGTACACATTATGATCTGATTTATCAAAATATGGATTGCTTCACGGGCTAAGACAACTGAATTGCGGTTATTTGTTGCGCCTTCTAGTTGTACACAAAGTTGATTTTCAGGGTATTGGTACACTTTAAGGAATAAGGATGATGCTTTTAGAAAATCATTCTGAAAGCTGTGATTTCTGCCAGCAATGGGCAATGTACGTTTCTGTTTCAACTTGTCTGTTAATATTGGACCTATTTCTTCCTAATTTCAATGCTGTGGGCTTGCAAATAAGGGCTATACTATAGTACCTTTAAATCTAAATTTGCCTTTAATGATACCTCATTACAATAGCAATGTATTCATTCCAAGTGTCAATTAAAAAATAGAGGACAGACGGTCTATAAATTAATTAGATGTCCTGCTATTGTTGATTGTAAACTAGACTTGTCTAGCTGCCAAACATGAGATTTGGCCCAAATTTACAGACAGAACCAAAGCATGCCAATAAATAGCACAGAGATACATTCATTGAATATTTTCTAAACATTTCCTTGTGCTCTATAGATATTGAAATATCTTTTTTCTTAGATCAGGAAGTAAACTCATCAATGTAATAAGTAGTTGTGTTTTGCTTTGGTTTCATTTGAGATTTTTTGTTTGGATGAAAAATAGAACTACCTTGTTCAACAAGATATATTGCAAGATATGATACATCCTACAAAATATTTTCTTGAGCCTTTATACCAGTACATGTACAGTGTTGATATATGTATATCTTTGAAAATAGATTGTATGGAAAATAAAGATTTGAGATATGAAAAAAAAAATAATTTCTTTGCATCATAATGTGTATCTCTTGTTGCATTACAAGTGTATGCTGTGTTTGTTTTCTATTTGTTTATTTTACTTTGTTTTGCTTTGCTTTTTTTTAGGGGGGCACATATCAGAGTACCATGAAGGAACTGATATACAAATGAATATTCAATATTCCTCAGGTGACATATTCTGACAAATTATACCTTGGCAACAAATAAAGTCATAGTGATATATGATATTATGTTCTTCCTCCAAAGCCTCAGTCGTTCTCCAAAGCTGCTCATTACCAAAGAACTGCTGGGTTTCCCCTTGTTTTTTACACAGATTTCTGAACAATGGGCCAAAACTCCTAGATGAATGTGTGGGATTGATTGTGGTTTGTGTTATTGCCCCAATGGTATCAGGTATCCTCAGTATTGAGCCTGTCAGTACCACACTTGAAGTTACATTATCGTGGGTTTTCCGGCAGAAGGGCCCTAGCATATGTTTCCGGCAGAAGGGCCTTAACAGTATATTTTCTCTAATTTGATAAATATTGCCTTATTTAATATTTGCACTTAACAGACTGACAGAAGGATCTAAAAATATCACAGTACTTTGCTTTCGTGTGAAAAGAGCCAATGGTTTTCAAGTTAGAGACAATTTAGTGTTCAGGCCCTTCTGCCGGGAACATATGCTAGGGCCATTCTGCCGGACAACCAACATTATTCAAAGTCTGTTATCTTTTGTTGCCATGGTATCAAGTTGGTTAGGCCGAAGGAATCAGGAATCAAATAATGGGTTAAACAGGTACATGATTTAACATGATTGGAAAACTCTTGAAATTGGAATTGAGACAGTGTAGGTAGAATAAGATATTACAGTTTCATTACAGACTGCACAAAATTAATGTCTGATATAACATCCAAAAGTATGTGTGTCTGACTGTCTGTATGTATGATTATGCTGCAACATCGGCGGTATGTACTAAATGATTATTTCACAGTGTGTGTGTCTGTGTGTGTCAGTGTGTGTCGGTGTTTTTATGTATGTGTACTGTGTATGCATTTATATGTATATTTGTATATTTGTGTCTATAATTGTACGCCAATGAAGATGCAGTGTATGCGAAGTGTGTAATCACATTATTGTAATGGACATTGTAGTGTAAAAAAAAGAGTGTCTGCTGTTTTTGTTCATGTCCAGTGGCAGCACCAGAGTAAAATCTTACGAAGGGCGAAAAAAATATTGGGGCAAAAATGTTTTTTGGGGTTTTTTTAAATCCTGAGTTTTTATATTTTGAAAATATCAGGGGGTGGCTGCCTCCCCTGCCCCTTCCCCAATGTGGTGCTGGCACTGTCGATGTCTCACATAAATTGGAATAGATGTATACTTTAGAGAAATCACAACTACATCAAGAATTGCACATTAATGCTTTAAAAAAAAGACCAAAAATAATCTGGATTACAGACATCAATTCAAAATTTAATTTGACAGATAGCCCCCCCCCCCAAAAAAAAAAGACAAAATAAAAGTAACCAATCATATCTCTTGGTTGCTCTTCTTCATTTTGTTTTTTGTTTTTTCAAAATTCCTCGATCGACAACAGGCAGTATTTTAGATTTGAAAGAAAATATACACAAATAAAAAGTTATCTCATTACTTTCTGCTACTGTATGAAACAACATTGTGTTCAATTCACTAGGCCTGTGAAGTAATGTGTAAATTTGTGCAAAATTAAGATAAAATACACGGAAACACGTTCAAGTTTCCAGCATCAATTTCATACTTTTCCAAGTTTGAAAGAGATCACAACTGAAACTACACTAATACATTTATAAAAACCAGTAATTTAAATGTGAATGTCATACAGTGTGTATTTCCGATATGTGCCCGTGAGGTGCAAGTTATATGAGCCATATGAGTGGATGCCCCCACCCCCCCCCCCCACGTATACACGGGTACATAAAAGAAATCTTACACGTGTATAGGGCTAGTTAATGGATGACGAAAACAAACTCGTGCACACGTGTAGACCTGCCAGAAGTGTCGATCCTGGAAGGGGAGGGGGCCGTCGCCATCCCAATGAAAATAATAATAATAATAATAATAATAATAATAATAATAATAATAATAATAATAATAATAATAGTAATAATAATAATAATAAAAGGACAGAAAAGGGAGAAAATGTTGGGGGAATTGCCCCACTCCCTTAAAAAAAATGAAAGGCTTCGTAAGTTCCTAAAACGTAATGCCGAATATGCTGAAAAAGCAAACCCAAACAAAGCAAACACTACTAAACATCCCCGCAATTTCACATTTCGGCGCAAGTTATGCACGCAGAGCGCGCAGAAATTGCTGACATTCACGTTTTTCAAACTTTTGCCCCCCCCCCCCCTCTGAAAATTGGATCGACGCCCCTGAGACCTGCAATTAACCGATACATAAGATAGATAGAGGATGGATGATGTGGCGATGGTCGGAACGTGGGCAGAAAGAGGACGGAGTGGGATATAAGAGATGGTGACGGCGTGTGTGCCTGGAGGTGGTAGAGTTTTTATGTATTTATGAAAATATCAAAGTAAAATATAGGTCTACTTACCCTCAAAGCGTCTAAACTATTTCACTCCGTTTCGTTTCGTATTTTCCAATGAACTCCAAACTCCAAAAGCTTGGTCGAGTACAGGGATACTTGAGTGACGTTACAAACTAAACAAACTTTGTAGGCCTATTATTTTAACCGTCCAAATCCACAAGCTGAGGCTTTTGTTTTTACAACTCCAATTTTTTTTTTGCTACACTATATCCGCTTAGTCCATGCAAGGGATGATTAATTAACTAGCCGTCCGTGTCGGATCACCACCCCGTCTGATCCGGCGAGGCCCATGACATAAAACAGCTGGAAACTTTGTCCACCTTTCTAGTAATACGCACACCGTTCATAACGACGATTATTCATAGCACTACACAACCTTGGTAAGTCATCCCGTGAAAATCGCACTTTATCTCGCCTCATTCATAAGAGGTCGTCAATAACAGAGCAAACAGCTAGGGTATATAACTTATCGCTCCCGCCTGAAATCACTACAAAAGTCCTGAATGAATAATATGCATGTCAAATTGATTCCATTTTACTTTTTAGATCACTGGACCCTGTGATTTTGTGTGGTTCACCGGTCATGGCTGACTTACAAAAAGTTTCGGTTTTGTCAGTTTTTGGCTCTCTATATACTTGCAACGTCTAAACTGAAGTGATTGTCTCCTGACAGGAAATACGTTGATCATTGCGAAAAAAAGGTTTAGAAACCTGTTTTCGTTTTTATCATAGCGCCTGGATGAGTTTTGTTTTTGTTGAGGTCATGCGCAGTCTGTGACATAGATTTCCATTTCTTACAATCAAAGAATTCACATTTGCAAAATGATGACCTCAACTTATGTTCTGCCCCTGCTCGTGTTGAAATTAATTCTTTACTGATAGAATGTTACGAGCCTGATCAGTTGTCACGCGACGGACATTTAAACAAATTCTGAAAGTTTAAAGGCTGTGTAAGAAATATAAGTAGTGAAATTTTGTGCAACGTTTGTGTAATGGTTCATTGTGAAGATATCACTGACAATGGTTAAATTTTATGAATTTTGTTGCCATGGTTACCTACAAAGATAAGAATCCATTAAATATTCATGTGTCACGACGCAGGATAGAAATGGGTTCGTACACTTGTCGAATGATATTTTGTTGTTGTCTATTTCTAAACGAAACAACGCCTGGTACAATTTCTTTATTTGCAGATGTTAGTCTAATACGTGACTTCCGCTGACATATGTGTGTTAATTTCAAGCATAGCTGAACTTTTACTAGAAGACAAGAGTTTTGTCACGGACGGACATTCAGCACGAGTACGCGACATTTGTGTTCACGGACGACATTTGGTGTCACAGATGGCATTATCACAATTAAAATTGATATTTGAGCCAGCTTCCAGTACTACATGATCTCTATAAACGTGAAAAGAATGAAAAAACTAGAAATTTTGTGTGTCCACAGGGACACGTATGCCCCAGCTACTAATGTCACAGTCAGATAAGCTTACTATTGAGTGCTGGGGAAACATTTTGCATGGGCCTGTGACCTTGTTGAGCCTTGACCTGCAACCCAACTTGAACATTGACATTGTATTTTAGTTTCATCTACCTACATACAACTATTTATTTTTAATCGTCTTAATATTATCAAGTTATCACCCCAAAACCAATTGATATATAAAGAGTCGTGACCTTTGACCTTTGACTTACAGACTACAATTCGAATCTTGACCTGTATTTAGTACGTCAGCTACCTACATACAAAAAACATTTTAAATTTCCATCAAATATTTAAGAATCTGCATGTATAATGAGCTGTGTTACTTTGCTCTTGACCTACGACTTCGAATTGAACTTGAAACTCTGTTTTTTTTAATGTGATCCTACCTACTACACCCAAAAAATATTGGAAAATCCGTCCAGTATTTTTAAAGTTATCAGGTAGCGGAAACAAGTGTACGGTGGATGAGGAAGGACGGATGACAGGTGCAACGCTAAATGCCCCTCAAGATTTTGTCTGCGGAGCGAGCTAAAATACTCGTGTATGAGTGTGTGTTGGGGGAGGGGGTTATGTGCGGGTGTATTTTTTGAAATTACAATCACTCATTCTATGTGGATTTATCGTGATGAAATATCTCAGCCCAAAAGTGATAAAAACACATTTACAAAGTCATCTGAATAGAAATCCACTACTTGAGACCAATTGCAGTATAATGCACTTCGTCCTGTGACAAAAAATTTTGCCGTCCGTGATATATTTCACAATTCATATTTGTTATATAAATATTTAATTGATCTGGGTTTCATACATAGCCAATTATAGGGTCTTTTGCTTAGTGAGATAGCTCAGTATGTTTTTGTTTAAGTTCATTGCTCCGGCAATAGAACAAAAAACGTTGTAAATTTGCTTTCTGTCAGGCGCCGACCAAATTTGCATAAACATGAATAGAACAATCGGTATGACCATTCCTGTTCAACATATTTCCAATATTTTCTGCATTTTAGCAAACTGGTGTTTCATCTATAATTCACTTTGCAAACAAAACTAAAATAATCTAATAATTGTCAAATTAGGAACAATCAATTATTTCTCAAAGTGTCCGTCGGTCGACATCAGTGTCGTTCAACGAGCCCTTACTGCGAAAGTGGTGAGTCATTCGCAGTCGGCTTTCCGGACCTTACAAATAAACAAATATGGATTTAAGTAACTTAGATATCATGAAGAAGATTGCGCAGTTGATTCCATCATAAGAATATAAAATGAATTTTTTACGCCAAGTGCTCACTTTAATTGATCAGGCTCTACAGCAATTGCCACTGTAAAATCCCAGACGTGGTTGACGACGACGATGATGATGATGATGATGATGATGATGATGATGATGATGATGATGATAAATGATATTGGTGATAAAGTTAAAGGTGATGATAATGTGATGATGATGATGATGATGATGATGATGATAATGATGATGATGACGATGATGATGACGATGATGACTGTGTTGGTGACGATGATAATGATCATCTTTCTTATTGTCATTATTATCATCATCTTCTCACTATCATCATCATCATCATCATCATTATCATAATATTTATCATCTTTATTATCATCATTATTGTTCGTATGATCCTCCATTTATTTGATCTAAATGTGCAACTAATAAATACAAATATCACAGAAGGTATCATGAATTACCTCGATCAAGCTAAAACGAGAAAAATATTTCCGAAGTTCAACCTTCCCGCAAGGGGTTCCCTCTCACACCTTGTAAAACTTCCTACTGACAAATTGAATCCTCTCGTTGTTACTGTTTGTGCTTATAATGATGCGAAATTACTTATAAACAGCTGGTTAAGTAATACTTCAATGTCTGTATTTGAAAATACAGACCAAACGCAATATTATTACTTTATTAGTATTACTAGTTTTGGGGAGTTAGGGTCAAGTCTGAATTTCTCGCGATTCGCATTTAACCCTAAAAAGGCTGGGGGCGGAATCCGCCGCCCCCCCCCCCCCCTTAGACGTTTCGCGCAAAATGTCAGCGGCGCGCGAAGCAGTTGCCACGGCGTTTCATGACTTCATTCTCTCGAATGTCGCGCATCTTTTGAGACCAAATTTGCGACGTCCGGGTACGCGGTTCCCAAGTTACGTAACATTATGTACTTGCATGTACGCCAAAAATCGCTCAAAAACGTGATTTTGCTGTACATTTCCAATACAAATTGTGTTTTCAGCCAAAATTCATACAAATGTATGATTATTTTTACTTTTATTGGTTGAAATTAATAATTTTTGCTGTTTACGACCGCAAAAGTGTCCCGACAAATTTCATACAAAAAACAAAAGGTTGAAAAAACAAGGAAATACATAAGAATTTGAAAAAAAAATATAAATACATAGGAAAATCAAATTTTGATTCCGGATTTTTTTCAAGTAAACTTGTTAAGAATCAAAAAGAGTGTCCAGACACAAAAATAAGCAGTGTTGGAGCTTTAATAATGATTTTACAGCTTAATATATGATTTTACGCATAAATTAGATGATTAATTGATATGAAATAAATTCCTGTAATTAACTATTCAGTCTTGTAGATTACGTGATGGTGTAACGTGCGTGCCGATTTTCGGCGCGATCGCGCGATCGACGCCGAGATCTCGGGGGGGGGGCGCGGAATCCGCCCCCCCCCCGTATAGCATAGCCAAAAAAGCCCAGCCTGATTAGGGTTAAGGGGTAAATACTGTCCAAGAAACTCACCCCACCATCGATCATCATGACCAGGTTTGTACTGCGGGAGTATGCGTTAGTAAAATTTACCCCTCCCCCTGAAATTGCCGCTACGTTCGCCCCTCCCCCTCCTTTTTTAAATCCCGAGATCCAGCCCCATTTAAACAGCTGGGTCGCTACACATGTTACAGATTCTGCTACTATCTGTCACTCTACAAGTAACAAACTGACCAAGTCAGAGCAGGTGGATATGCTCTTATAAATAGTCTGCTGATGAGATTGACATGTATAATATTCAAATAGTTTTCGAGAGTATTTCCGCCATATTTTTTTGTCAATCCAATGCATTTAACTGAAAAATTTTCCCTGTTATACACACACACAAACACACACACATACATACATACAAATACCCACACATATGCCACACACACACACACACGCACACACACACACACACAGTCACACACAACACACACACATACACACACACAACACACACACACACATACATACATACTACACACACACAACACACACACACACACCATCACACACACACACACACAACACACACACAACACACACACACAAACACACAACAACACACACACACACACACACATACATACATACAAATACATACGCACACATATACACGCACACACATACACACACCAAGATATTTACATCTATTTTCACGTGCCTTGGGATACACTCTCGCATAAGCGTACGCAGGGTTTTGCAAAACGGGTGTGTTCTTCTGCGGCCAAATCCTATATGTCCATAATTGAGAAAATTTGTCCCTATTATTTCAATGTGATGGAAATCTAAAACAATTAAACGATGTTTCAGAGTGTTCTCTGCCTTTTCACGAGTAAAAGGATTGGTTCGATTCCCACTATACGTACATTTTCGTCCTTCAGCAAGGCAATTTATCCATATTGCTGCTCCTCACCTAGGAATGAAATAGGGACCTGGTGGAAAGTGGGTTAATAATAATTGCAGTGCCCTCTGAGAGAGCAATGTTTGTCACTGAAGAGGATACCCTGGGGAAATAAGACAGGAGGAGGAGGCGGAGGAGGAGGGAGGAGGAGGAGTGGGAGGAGAAGGAGGAGGAAGGAAGGAGAGGAGGAGGGGAGAAGAAGGGGGTGGAGGAGAAGGAGAGGTAAAGGGGAGGAGGAGTGGAGGAGGAGAACGAGGATGAGGGGAGAAGGACCAGGGGGAGGTAAGGAGGAAGAGGGGGATCGAGGAGGGAGGAGGGGGAGGGAGGAGGAGAAGGGAGGAGGAGAAATGAGGAGGAGGTAGGAGGAGGGTGTGGGAGAAGGGGAAGAAGGAGGAGGGGAGTGGCGGAGGAGGGAGAGGGGAAGCAGGGGAGGAGGATGAAGAGGAGGGGTGGAGGAGGATGAGAGAGGGAGGAGGAGGGGACAAGTGGAAGAAGTGGAGGTGGGAAAAGAGGAGGATGAGGGGGAAAGGAGGAGGCGCATCATGCACCAAAATGAGGAGTAGAAGAATATCTTTACAAAATGAAGAGAGCATTCTGAGCACTCAACACGTATAAGCACAATTAATTTTCCTAATCTACAAAGTAATTTAAGCTACATTTTATGTATGATTACTGTAAGAAACCTAAAGGAAAAAAACAAAAGCAAGGTTGAACCTACGGTTAAATCTTGCTCATTATGACAGGAGAAACGGTGAGAGTGACGGGACAACCTATACTCTCGTTTAATCGTGGACGTTTAATACACAAGGGCAGCCTATATTCCATTCTGGTTGGTGGAAAACAAAGGAAGAGCTCGCTACGAGGAAATGAATAGGCATGAGTTGGGCATAATGTTTTGATGATTTTATGCTCATAAAGCTCACCTGATTGAGCGTAATGTGTGGGATTAACTTCTTATTGTTTTAAAATTAGCCCAGTCATTGACTGGGACGGTACGTCATGTGACGGATGTTGTTATTTTATGTATAAATATGCTTTAGGTCATGTCGCAGCTCATTATTATGGCAACTTACAGACGGTTACAACGGGGATTCAGAGGAACTTGTGAGCACCCCCCCCCCCCCCCCTTTCCATGCACTGGCAGGAGTGAACAGGAAAGGGGAGGAATCCTTGCCTGGCTCGCTCCAATTAAGAAAACCTCAATCGAGCAAACATCTATTGCGTTACTGTGCTCCCTACCTCCTATATCCACACCATGTTATAAATATAACGACCCCCCCCCACCACACACCACACACACACATACACCAGGATATTTAGCAAGGGCGTAAGCTGGTTTGGGGGTGGGGAGATGCACATTTTGGGGAGGTGGAACGGGGAGATGCACATATTTGGGAAGTGGCAGTAAAGTTTGGAAAATCAGCTGTATAAGCAGAAAAGGGGGTTCAACATTATTTTTGCTTGCCCAGGACAGGACTCGTCTGCCTTAGCGGGGGGGGGGTGGCGTGGACGTGCACTCAGTGCACCCCCACCCCCCCCCCCCAGCCTACGCCCTTGCTATATGATCTAGTCCCAATTGCGGCTGTTACCTTCACTTGACGATTATACTCGATCCTTGTGTATGATATAGACTGCAACCGCCTCCAATTCCAAATATTACATGTCCAACTTCACTTGTGGGGGTTTCAACCTGGTAAGCTTTGATCCTGCAGCAGGCATTCATCACTTTCACACAGTCGTATCGCGAATGACGGCATGCAGCTAGGGTACGTATAGGCTTGGCATACCATAGATTACTCGCTTGAAAACTTCACCGCAAGAGGTTTCTTTTTTAATCATTCAAACTGGAAAGGGTATAGAGTACAAGAACAGGCAGGCGGCACGTAGTGATATAAATGGGATGGGACCCTACCCCACTATCAGGGACAACTCCCACCCCACCCCAACCCAAACCCCCACCGCCCCCCCCCATAAAAGTAAAAGAAATGGGTTGGCCGTAGGTTATCTTCACACGCTGTTATCCATCGCACTCTACCCGTTATATCGAATCATTTCCTTCAAAATATAACGTCTCAAACCTATCAAAATTGTTTGGATTATGTTTGAAAAATGATTGTTTCTATTTTTCTGTTTACGATTATGTGCGTGCAAGTGTGAGAGGTTGAGGTGTTGGTCTGGGGTACGTGCCGGGGCATTAAGAGGCACATCTTTCAAATGACAGAAGCACAGATATATTCAATGTCATTTTCTTTTGACGGATAATTGTTTCGTTTGGAAAAAAAAAGTCAGGACAGTCAGAGGCACAAAGCAATGATACGTAGAACTACTGCTCTTCTGTAATTACAGGTTTCAATGTGAGTTCAAGTGCAACAAACTTTTGATAAAGCTTAATCATGGAGCTCGGTAAGATTCACCTTCTAAACCTCATGTCATATTTCTTGATGATTCAGAAATCTGGTGGGAATCTGGATCCATGGATATTAGGAAGAAAAAGATAGATAGATAGATAGATAGATAGATAGATAGATAGATAGATAGATAGATAGATAGATAGATAGATAGATAGAGAGAGAGATTGATTGATTGACTGATTGATAGATAGATACATAGATACATAGATTGACTGACTGATTGATTGATTGATTGATTGATTGATTGATTGATTGATTGATTGATTGATTGATACAAAGATAGATAGATTGATTGATTGATTGATTGATTGATTGATTGATTGATTGATTGATTGATTGATTGATTGATAGGTTAATTGGTTGATTGATTGATTGATAGGTTGATTCATTGATTGATTCATTGATTGATTCATTGATTCATTCATTCATTCATTCATTCATTGGTTGATTGATTGGCTGATTGATTGATTGATTGATTGATTGATTGATTGATTGATTGATTGATTGATTGATTGATTGATTGATTGATGGATGGATGGATGGATGGATGGATGGATGGATTGATAGACGGAGAGATAGATATATAGATAGATAGATAGGTAGATAGATAGATAGATAGATAGATAGATAGATAGATAGATAGATAGATAGATAGATAGCTAAATAGATAGATATATATTAAATAGGTTTGGATAGATCTGACTGAGATAGATTAAACGAGACCCTTGAGTAGATTACTTTGAAGGCAATTGGAAAACATTTTTGAGAGAGATTCGGAAACATATTAATAAGAAGAGTTATGGATAGTTGCGAAGGATGTTCCGCATCTGGAAGTCACAATGTACAATAGTACGGTTCCAACAAGATTTTAAAGAAACGGCGTTGGAACTGGACTGGGCATGTTTTGAGATGAAAGCAAGACAGCATCCCAAAAGTAGCCCTTTACCCGAAGAAAGAGGAAAGATAAGTAACGTTCTTCACCCTTGTAGAATAAAACGTATAATAATAAATCCACTGCAGTTCTGGTATTCAAGAAAGTACAGTGATAAGTCATAGTCTTCCGGTGCAATCACTGCAAATTGTGGGTGACTTTTTTTTTTAGGGGGGGAGGGAGGGGTGGGTGGGGCTGAAATGAATATACATGTATATATTCTATTACGGCTTGCATTTTAGCGAATTGTTCGGTCAATCACAAACTGCTGTTTTATGTATCTTTTTTTATATCAGCTGCCCAGATTCATATCGAATTGTTTTATTAATAATTTTCAAATTTCACCACGAGAAATTCAGTATAGTTTTATCCAAAATTGCGAACTGCATGTGCGAAGATTATTTAATATTTTCTAGAGGACCAGAATTAGGGAATATCTGTAGCCCTCCTGAAATAAGCTCTAGTCAGTTTACTAGAAGTAAATATAAACGTTTTTGATAGACAGATGCATTGTTCAATAGATATACATTCCGCGACAAATTGGCATATCACGTTCCATGTTCTGTATCAGCCCTTATATTGTACCTGTAGATAGTTTTGTAAGTTTGAATTTGTAATATTCCTCTGTTGGAGTTTTTCCACTTTTCCTTAGTCTCTTGTGGTAATCATTTTGTATGTTTTTTAATGTCGTTTCATATATTTTTATGTTTTGTATTTTAATGAAGAAGAAGAGTGTTGAATAATAATATCACTCGAGGTGAGAATCACAAAGAGTGTATACCAGTACTTGCTTGGTAAAATAAGAGTTTGTTCGACGCATAACACTCCTATGAATATGAATAACAACCCCAATCGATGTGTTTATTGTGTCAACAACACTTGACCACTCAACGGAAAGGTCTTCTTCCGGAAGAGCACTTGGGAAGAAACAATAATAATACTAGATTTGAATTCGTCACTGAGACGAATTAGGTGATCCGCACGTCATCTTAGTTACATGTAACTCTAGTCACGAGATATGGACTAAAGTGGTATCCCACACTTTCCGGCGAAAAGTCTGGGCAAAGATCGAATATATTCTACACACTTTTTTTTTCTAATACGCTATGTATTGGTACGTAATATGATCGATATACACTTATACAAATGCGTGTAATAAACTATGTTGTGTTCGTGTATGCCTGAAGTCAAATAATAATAATAATAATAATAATAATAATAATAATAGTGACATTTTATAATGCGCTAAAATCCACCTAAATGTAGGTGCTCATAGCAGTTACAAAATGTACCCGCCACACATACAATCAAACAAGCACACATAAACATACATTATTTACAAATGTGTGTGTGTGCGCAAGCACAGTCGCACACACACACACACACACACACACACACACACACACACACACACACACACACACACACACACACACACACACACACACACACACACACACACACACACACACACACACACACACACACACACACACACACGACACACACACACACACACACACACACACACACACACACACACACACACACACACACACACAC
>JZLH01S0580254.1:1398-14081 GCA_001188425.1 Eucidaris tribuloides | reverse complement strand
GGTAGGGAGTGTTTTTCAAAATCTTGGTATGAGCACTGACCTTCCCCTAATATGGTGGTGGTGGGTGGGGGGGGGGGGGTAGTTGCTTTGTAATACTTTTGAGAAAATCCATTAAAAATGTGTTGATCAACCAAATTGAGACATTCTGCTCTCTTTTCAATAGATGCCTGAGGTCATGGAAGGATTAGATGCTATTCAAAAGTACCTGGATACGTGGAGGAGCTCGTGGGTCTACAACATCATCAAATACGAAGACAGAGAGGTCTACAACACGTACCACAAAATCGTCTTGAAGCCGTAATGGGAGCTCGAAATCAGACGTGCCCCCCACCACCAGCAGCAGCAGTTAAAGAGTGAACTCTTAATATTGGATCAACTTAAGTGTGATGCTTCGATGCCCTCGCTGTATTCTTGTGATTTTTTTGGAGTATTCCCTAGTGCTGCATCATTTAAAGGGACTGAATCGTGGCCATCGACCGGCCTGATGAGAACAAAACTCAGGGCCGTCACCCTGTTCGCTAGCTCCTTTGCGTGTGGGTGTTGCACGGAACTAAAACTTCTTTTAGTTCCGTGGGGTGTTGATGTGTTGCGAAACCAGTTCGATGCACGCAGCAGCGCACTGGCAGATCGTGTATTCAGTACGGCCAATGAGAAGCAGCAAACTGAGTGGAGGTCCTTTCAAATTTACCGAAACGTGCCGAATTGATTATTCGGGATCTTTCGTATTAGCGTGCGCGTCCATCGCGGTCCGCTGAGTACTGCAACGAAATAAACACTACACCGCGTAACGGAGCTAGCGAACAGGGTGACGGCCCTGAGTTTTGTTCTCATCAGGCCGGTCGATGGCCACGATTCAGTCCCTTTAAGTTATTTCCAAAATAAGTTAATCCTCAGAGTATCAAGCAGCGACAGACCAATGCCATACTAACGCAAAACCTTACCTGTGGGGCTAAGAGGGCCAACCCTCTCAGTATAACGTGGTACATCACATGCAATGTCTATAAAGTACAGATTAGTGTGATGTCACTATGGATCAAGATAATGTGTGGACAATGGCGAAACCACTTGCAGGGCGTCACAGCTGGTTGTGTCTACCAATAGGAGAGTTGCAGTTGCTCTGAGTTATGCTTTGGCTATTGTTCCCACATATTTCTGAACCAGCAGATAGTCCAGAACTTTTGCAGCATAGTTGTCATCTTCCTGATTTCTGAAAGTGTTGTATCCAAGGCTGGCCTCGATGCCAATTTTTGGTGGCCCCGGTCTTGGTTTTGGTCCGAGTCATCTGTACAAACCCTATGGAAAGGTTGTGTTCTGGGGTAGTCTCGGTTCCAGAACCTGTGGTCTCAGATACAACATAAACACCTCTGTAGTTTTACTGGTTTTTAACAACACTACTTTTCTGGTTTAGTGAAACTAAGAATCAACAAACCTATTCAGCAGACTAAACAAATATTCAAGATACCACCCCCCTTGAAAAAAAAACCTTTAAATGTTATTTTTCTTATAGAGAGTACTTCGTACCTGTATTTCTACTTGTACTATGACACTGCTGCAAAACAAGCACAAACTTCACTTCAGAGAATAAAGTGAGGGCATCAAACATTTGTTCATTTGATGGAAAGTATAAAGAAACTGAAAATTAATGGAATAATTTGTGATTTTGTCAGCATACCGTACATGTTACTCATCAAAGCAAACTTGTTGAGTTGTCACTTTAGACAAAAGTGAACTTGTTTAATTTTAAATGCCAGCATAAAATGTTGTGCACTTTGTGTAATAAAACAATTAAATCTGTTGGTTTTTAAGTATCCTTTTTTTCAACAACAAAATTGACAAACTTTTATGTACCTAGGTGAGTAGGCAGTGAAGTCGTTTAAATAAAAAAAAACTGGAATATCACTGTCGTTACCAATGGTGCCGATGTGTCAAAAATATGAGCCAAAGAGTATTCAAAATTTCTGAAGCACACATCTGTTCATTATATTTAGATATATTCATGTGTTTACTGTTGAAGTATATTACACAGACTAAATTTTAAAACCTATAGCACAATTTTGTTTCCCTTTTCTTTTGATAAAAATTATTTTGGTCAATTGAAGATGTGCATATTGACAAAAACAATGTGCCTTCTACAATTTGATGAAGGTTAATATTCAGCAAAAAATTTGATTATATATTCCTTCATTTAAAAAATCATATTTAAATAATTGTAATTAATGTTTGTGCATCATAAGAGTAAAACATATGGCGATCATCTCATTTGAAGAATTGTACAGAACCAACATAACATGAAAAATAATAAATATTATGGGATTTCAGTAAAGACTATGTATTTCAGGACTCAATGTGAAACATTTAGGTCAAAATGTTTAAAAATTTTGATTGAGATAAATTACAAAGTTTGTAGTCCTGACATTTTTTGGTCATTACTCGTGAAAATTGTACTGCTTTTGATCATTTTACCAGGCATTTTATTTGTTTTCTGTAATGTGTAAATTAGCAAGTCAGTACATGATGTGATATTATGTTTAATAATCACATTATTTCAGGTATATCATTTCTTTTCCTGGTCAGAAAAGCTAACAGTTGAACATCATAAGTTTGAATACTTGGGACTAGTGTAGATGTTTAGAATGATGGACTTAGTAAGTGAAAGGGGGAAGTCTACCTATGAAGGAGTTAGTCTAAGTAAAAGTAGAAATACCACATCACTGCAAATTTGAAAAAAAAAATGGACAAATACTCAGCAAATCAGTTTTCAAAAACTTGAAAGATCATTGCAAATTAGTAACATCGGAATGCCTTTTGTATGTATTTCTGCATTTGTTTTGTATGCAAACTATCACTAAATGTTTAGTTGTCTCGAACATTTATGCAGGAATATACTTACTATTTCCATGAGGACATTAAGTATAGGAATATGTTTGTTTTAGGAAAATTATAATTTAGTGAAAGTTTGTGAACATAATGCAGAATTGCTCTTCAAGTGCATCACTATATTCACTATGTTGTCAATTTATTTTGATCATTAAAATTTTAATATTTGTCGGAATTTTCTCAAGTTTGTTGCTGTAGAGAAATTCTGGCAGTCAGGCTGGGCTATCCGTTAACCTATTTTCCTGGATATTCTGCAGGTCATCTAATTCGGGAGAAAAGCTTATAATCGAAGAAAAGTAAAATGAAATTTTGTATTTTCACTTGTCAGGGATTAATGTAAGGATGTAATGCTAGATGTAATTCTTTCTGTTACACAAATACTGACATTTTACATGGTGCTTTAGCATTTAGGTTCAAGAAAATGTCATAGCTAAATAATAGGGGACAGGCTCCAAGAAATTATTTTGTCCAACTTGTCACAAAAAAATATCTCATGATTTGGAGATTTTTGCAGAATATATTGATAAAGTATCTTTCTTAAAAGTTCAGTCAAGAAAAAATAGTACAAACTTTTGAAAATATAATTCCAGTAAGTCTACCTGATATTGCTCTTTTGCTGTTGATATGTTACAGAATTCTTTGAAAATAGGTACTAAAAGATTTGATCTAATTAGTTTGTAAAATGGTTAGTACAGAGCCATATGTCTATATACTGCCTTATTGATATACATGTAATCATGAAATGTGATATTATGCACAAAAAGAAAATTAGAAATGTGATGCATTATTTGGTACTAGGCAGTTATAAAGAAACAATAAAAAAGTAAATTATTAGATTTATTGATATGTAAAAGTCTTATGAAATTATGTCGTTGAAGAAAAAAAACTCATCTTGTAGTAATATATTTGTACACTTTTAGAATCATTGTTTGTTAATTCATAATTGGGCACAAATTTCATGTTGATAAATATCATTGAAATTAATATTGTTCTGTTTTTTAATCATTTTGAGTTGTCAAATTTAGAGAACATGTTAACAAAAGTCAGTGACCCGCCGTCAAAGAAAGTATAGACATGTACCGTATGTTCTCCACATAAAACAAACATAGTTTAGTGTTCATAATAGATGTGTTTGTGCAAGTAAATACTTCTTTCGTGACCATTCACTTTAAATTCATGTGGAAATGTAAAGTTGAGTACCTGCAGTTGTAACAAAGTTAGATTCATGAAATAAACAATTATTAACATCACTGCATGCAAAACGTATTTCACCATAATGACAGGAAATTTGATGTTGAACTCTGAAATTTATTTGTTCTGTGTTATAATATGTATATGATGTCTATATTTCACTAAGTTGGATTTGACAAATTGAAAAGGAAAGAAGAATAGATCACTTTTAGGCAAGCACCACATGGTTTCACAACTTCGACAGACTGCCAGTTTTATTGTAAGGTCATACTGTCTTTGTAAATGAGTGACATGTGTTGCTCACATTAGTCATTTTTCTTGAATGATGTGCTGCAAAGACCCAGTTTTTAATTAAGGTATAAACAGAAATGAAGCTTAAATTAAAATAAATGAAAAAAATATAGAAATCCAATGTTTATGTGATTTTTTTTTTCTTTATTGATATTTATCCAATTTGTTTTAGTCAAGAATATCACATTGTAAATGATGATAATATTTTGATTTGATTAAAGTCTTATGTTATGGGAATGTCATTATCGTGGGTCAATATCTGCTAACCTTGTAACTTAAGTTTGTCATTAATTTTACTAAATAAACTATTAACTTCCATGCTGTTTTCATATCTACAGTATGTCTGAAAAAATATAACCAAAACTCAATTACTATCCAAAGTTGCAACTAACTTATATCTTTCATCAAATTTTAACCAAATTTACCAAAAATATAAGTGATAGTAATCATGTCTGTATAACCCAAGAACCTAATTGTTATATTTTTATATTTCTTTTTGTATAGTAAGGCAGTGACAAAATTATATATTAGATAAAATGTATGTTATACACAATACCATGAATAGTATTTTGCTAAACACGTTCCACATTATGTTATATAGTTATCGCAAATATTTACTTATTATTTCTCACTCACATTTTCCTTCATTTTTTTCTCTTTGATAGTTTCATTTTCCCACCACTTTTCAACTGTCACTTTCATATTGTTTGTACGTTTGATTCTATTAGAGAAATTGTTTTAGCAGTGTGTAGTCCATTACATTTAGCCCTGTATATACATCTATTCATATTCATATATATATATATATATATATTTGGACCAATATTGGTACTACAGAAAATCACAACGACAATGTAAAAACAAATCTTAAACATTTGTTACCCCTTTATTTAGTTTTTAACAATTTATAATAAGTGAATTTTCTAGTTTTATCCCAAGTGTAATCTTAGCTTTATTTTTGTTTATTTTAACCTCAATTGGCAATGACCGGTTATTAATCCTCTTTGATTAATATTTTGTTGGCAATATACAAAATTGTTCCTGCCAGAGTATGGTTGCCTCTTCTTGTACTATGAAAAAAAAATAGTACTATGAGAAAATAGTACTGATGAAATACAGGTATCCAAAATCTGAGTATTTCTAAAAGAAGATATGTATTCAATTTTTAAATGTCGGTGAACATTTGGCAATGATTTGATTTGATATGAAATGTACCACATATACTAGAGTACTGAGCTTTATTCAGCAGATATGTCACATCGAAAAGCTACTTGTTTGTAAATGTAATTGAGTATGTGAATCATGTCATATCTAATCTTATTTCTAAAAACAAAAAATAAGGAAACATGTATATTTACTGTCTTACATCCGTAGGTAGATTAGAATATCTTATGTGTACGTAGATCTAGTCATCACTTTTAACACTAGTTTAGTCGGGAAATCAACTGCAAGTTTTCTTTGCTCACCATGTACTCATGTGTTTATTGTTTTATGATAGTAGTCAAGCTTTTCAGAGAACAATAAATGATGCCATTATACCATGTACATCTTGGATGTTGGTCTGTCTTGTCTATTTCACTTAAAATAGTTCTGCAAGGCCTCTTGTGTAAAAAGTGACAATCAAACAAAAGTCAAACAGTAATGTACGAACTTTCAAATAATTCTCGGTATTCGCAATACAACGCGCTTCCTTTTAGGTCCTGCGGACAGGCCAATGTCCAACTCCTGGGTCAACAGTTCTGCCGTATCGTTGTTGCGTGGCCAATTCACCCATTTTATGTCTTTCATCCATGGGTATTTCTTCAATTTTTTAAGTTTGGCAGTGTATGAATAGCATTCTGATGCTTCACAAATGAAAACCATGGCAAAAATGGAGGAAGAATTAATATTGCAAGGAAGTATGCGGCATGTATTGTTTACTTTAAATGAACAGTAGCTTGGCTTCATGATATCTACTATTTCCCATGAGGCATTGCTGATTTTGGCCTCTCCGTTGGACCATTTAGGTGGCGCACCATATTGAGAACTAAGGCTTCCACTCGAGTATGACTTTTTATGCAAAAAGGCCATCAAAAAACAAAACAAAAAGAGAGGGTTATTCATATTTTTCTTTTCCTCATTGAAATGTTTTGTGGAAATTAAATGGTTTTCTTGCTCTGTTAATTGTTGCCAAAGAGACAACTCCCTACAGCCACCGACAACTCCCTCCTCTCCACAACACCCCACCTCGAAAACTTACTTCACTCCACTCCTACCCCCATGAAACAGAATCCGGAATACACCACTGCATCCTGTAGGACCTGTAATTGATGATATACCCCTCATTCTATTGCAGTGTCTGCCAATACCAGCAAGTTGCCACTTTAGTTTGGGAATCTCCTCAGGAGCTTTGATCCTATGACCTTTCACAGCAGGTGAAGATTAAGCTACCTATGACCCTTTTGGTATGAGTCCCAGTACCAGCAGTTGAAAATTAAACCGTTACACTTTACCACATCTACGTTTTTGTTAATTCATAATTTGGCCACAAATTTACCATGTGGTTGATAAATCATCATTAATATTAATACATTATCGTTCTGTTTTTTAATCATTTGAGTTGTCAAATTTAAGAACATGTTAACAAAAGTCAGCTGACCCGCCGTTCAAAGAAAGTATAGACATAGTGTACCTTATGTTTTCCACATAAAATAAACATGTTCTTAGTGTTCCATAATAGATCGTGTTTTGTGCAAGTCACAATACTTCTTTCGTGACCATTTCATCTTTACATTCATGTGTGAAATAGTTGAAAGTTGTAGTACCGTCAGTTGTAACAAAGTTTAGACTTTCATTAATAAACAATAATAACATCAACTGCATTGCAAAACGTATTTCACCATAATGCACGGAATTTGATGTTTGCAACTCTGAAATTTATTTTCTGTGTTATAATATGTATATGATGTCTATATTTTCACTAAGTTGGATTTCTGACAAATTGCAAAAGGAAAGAAGCAATAGCTCACTTTTATGGCAAGCACCACATGGTTTCACAACTTCACAGACTGCCCAGTTTTATTGTCATAGGTCATTACTGTCTTTGTAAATGAGTCGACAGTGCTTGCTCACATTAGTCATTTATTTCTTTGATGATTGCTGCATAAGACCCAGTTTTTAATTAAGGATAACAGAAATGAAGCTTAATTTAAAATAGAATGAAAAAAAATACAAAAATCAATCGATTTATGTTGAATTTTTATTTCTTTATGATATTTATCCAATTTGTTTTAGTCAAGAATATCACATTGTATGATGATAATCATTTGATTTTGATTAAAGTCTTATGTTATGTGAATGTATGTATCGTGCGGGTCCAATAATCTGCTAACCTTGTAACTTAATTGTGTCATAATTATTACTAAATAACTATAAACTTCCATTGCTGTTTTCATTATTATGCAGTATGTTCTGAAAAATATAACCAAAACTCAATTACTTATCCAAATCTGCCAACTAACATATCTTTCATCAAGTTTTAACCAATTTACCAAAAATATAAGTGTAGTAATCTTCGTATAACCCAATGAACCTACTTGTTTATATCTTTTATATTTCTTTTGATGTAAGGCCAGTGACACAAATTATTATTACATAAAATGTATGTTATACACAATACCTCATGAAGTAGTATATTGCCTTCCTAAACACGTTTCCACATTAATGTTATATATTTATCTGCAAATATTTACTTATTATTTCTCACTCACATTTTTCCTTTCATTTATTCTCTTTGATAGTTTCATTTTCCCACCACTTTTCCACTGTCACTTTTTTCATATTGTTTGACGTTTTGATTCTATTAGAGAAATTGCTGTTTAGCAGTGTGTAGGTCCATTACATTTTAGCCCTGTATTATACATCTATTCATATTCACCATATAGAGTATATATATATATTTGGACCAATATTTGGTACTATGAAGAGAGATCCAACGACAATGGGTAAAAGAAAAAAATCTAAAACATTTGTTACCCCCTTTATTTTAGTTTTAGACAATTTTATAATCCGTGAATTTAGTCTAATGTTTATCCCAAGTTGTATCTTAGCCTTTATTTTTGTTTTATTTTAACCTCAATGGCAAGATTGATAATCCCTTTGATGTAATATTTTGTTGGCAATATACCAAATTTTTCCTGCCAGAGTATGGATTGCTCTCTTCTTTACTATGTCGAAAAAAATAGTACTATGGTACATGAAAATAGTACTTGTATGAAATACTAGTACTCCAAGATTATGAGTACTTCGTAAAATAAGATATGTACTTTCAATTTTTAAATGTCGGGACATTTGGCAATGATTTTGATTTGCATATGAAATGCTACAACATATACTAGAGGACGGTATACTTGAAGTTCTATTCAGCCAGATATTGTCACATCGAAAAGCCTACTTGCCTTTTGCAAATGTAATTGATGTTCGTGAATCATGTCATATCTAATCTTATTCTAAAAAACAAAAAAATAAGAAAATCATGTTATTTACTGTTCTTCATTCCGATGCGTTAGATTTAGAAATATCTTATTGTCAACGTAGATCTTAGTCATCACTTTTAACACTAGTTTAGCGGGAAATCAACTGCAAGTTTTCTATTTGCTCACCCATGTACTCAATCGTTTTATATTGCATTTTATGATAGTAGTCAAGCACTTTTCAGGAACAATAAATGCATGCCATTAGTACCATGTACACTTGGATGTTGGTCTGTCTCTTGTCTATTTTCACTTAAAAATATTCTGCAAGGCCTCTGTGCTAAAAGTGACAATCAAACAGAAGTCAAACAGTATGTACTGAACTTATCAACAATTCTCGGATTCGCAATACAAGCAGCGCTTCCCTTTAGGTCCTGCGGACAGCGCCAAATGTCCAACTCCGGGGGTCAACAGTTTTCTTGCGGTACGTTTGTGCGTTGGCATTCACCCATTTTATGTCTTTCATTATGGGTATTTCTTCAATATTTTTTAAGGTTTGCAGTGTGTGAATGATAGCATTCTTGATGCTTCACAAATGAAAACCATGGGCCAGAAAAAATGGAGGTAGAATTAATATTGCAAGAAAGTATGCCGGCATGTATTGTTTACTTTAATGAACAGTAGCTTAGCTTTCATGATATCTACTTATTTCCCAATGACGGGCATTGCTGATTTTGCCTCTCGTTGGCCATACATGTAGTGGCCTGCCACCTATGAGAACTAAGGCTTCCACTCAAGTATGATCTTTTTATGCCAACCAAGCGCCGATCAAAAACAACAAAGAGACGGGTTATCATATTCTCTTTCTTTTCCTCATAAAATGTTTTTGTGCAAAAATGAAATGCGTTTTCCTTGCTCTGTAAATTGTTGTGCCACAAGGAGACAACTTCCCCTACAGGCCACCGACAACCCCTCTCTCACAACACACCCACTCGAAACTCAACTCACTCCACTCCTACCAAGGCTGGCCACTCGTAGGGAAATCCCCTACCGTGGGATTGGACGTGCGTAGGGGGGGTAGGGGCATACCTACGGGGAAAAATGACTATCCGTAGGCGGAAACGTAGTGGGATTTATGAATGATTTGTAAGGGATGTAGGGGGTTTTGACAATTTCAGAAATTTCGTAATTTTCCCAAGGAATCCGATTCATATTCGCCCCATTTTGTCCAATCTCGTCGAGGAAATTGCTGATCAATATTTTAGTCATTTTCTAAGTATATTTTCAGCCGAAAAACCAATACCTTCATCAGGGAAAAAGTCGCATAAATTGTAGGAGAAAACATCAGTGTTCGTATGGGCAAAATAATGGTTAAATTAGAGCCGTAGGAAAATTGATGTCCGTAGGGAGAAATACCGGCGATGCGGCTAAGGGCGGAAATCAAAAATTTTGGTGGCAGCCCGCAGTGGTGACCACAGCTAATATGCAGAGCAACTTTATCGCGAATTTTATCGACGGACCGCCATTTTCAACTTTACTCGCGGGAAGAAATAAACCGAAATTGTGAAATCCCTTTACCAATAGAGATATAAGTTTACAGAAGTTCATGCCCAGATCTACACATTAAAGCAAGCTTCACCCTGACATCAGTTTGGTTAAATAAACAGCAGACAATGAGAGAACAAACCATAATAATGAAACGTTTGGGCGAAATCTACCAAAGAATAACAGCAGTTACGTGGTTTCAAAGTTTTAAATTTGTCTTTTTTTTTTTTTTTTTCTTTCTTTTTTTTTCTGACGTCACCATGCGTAGCCAGCTCCCAATATATCATGTCGATGTAAATTCCATAAGATTGTTCATTCTCTTTCATATGAGTTCATTATATACTGAATGCGGTTTTTTTTTAGAAATCAGGCATGGTACGACTAATCAACTAGGATTATCGTGGAATAATACAATAGATATGAAATGGGTAAGAATAAAATTTTCAATTACTTGTAGAAATCGGCAGCTTTTATTGAATGTGTATATCACATGGCAGTATGGAGAGCTGCCGCATATGCTTGTGATGTCTCATTAAAGAGTAATATTCTACTTATAAGAATGAACACTACAATATACTCTCTCTCTAAGTGTGAGTGTGACAATAACTTATCGTGTAGCGTGAGGGGTTTCGGTCCCAAACTTCAATTTAAGGATTTGGGGTGAGGGCGTGTGGGCGCGTGCTGAGTGGCGGGAGTCTTCCTGTTTTTAATTTAAAACCAACTTGCCATGTCAGCGTGAACCTGTGCCTTTAAAAAGATAAATCGTATAGCACCCTGCTTGTTCTCACGGAAATACGGAAAATATCTAACAGTTATCTGATGATATCTCCATATATGGTTCCATTCTTGGCCTCTTGCCACCCCAACCTATTCCAATGGTCCTGTTCACCAAAGGATACATGTGGCACATCTCCAGCCTAATTCAATTCCTATAAATATTCCGAAGCTATTTACTTTTTTTTGAGTTTTACCCACATTTTCCCGAGAGAAAGGCGGAGGAGGGTAGATGTTCCTGCTTTGGACCTGTAAATCGGGACAGTATCCCCGCGTATTCTAAGCTGCAGTGTTCTGTCGACGCAGCAAGTTGCCACTTCAGTTTGGCGCAATCTCCTCAGGAGCTCATTGCGATCATTTGACCTTCACAGTGCAGCGCTGAAAATCATTACTAATGACCGCTTCTGTACGAGTCCCCGTTTCCCCAGTAACACAGCAGATTGAACTTAAACAACCTCAAATAAAGATGGAACTTGGTACGTTGAACACCGAAATATAAATTGTCTTTTAACCAGTCAACAGGCCTACATTGCCTGTGAGAAGACTGAGTCATAACTGCTTCTGCGATCGTGCAACTTAACACATGATATACTGGAGGCACGGTGCTCACAGTAAATTACAATCATACACCACAAATCACAACTAAGGACTAAAACACAAACACACACCCTAACACAGCCACACTGCACAACACTGATCTCGCAGCACCACACTACGCAAGCTCACACACCCACGAGCAGGACACATCACAACAGCAAGGCGACACACTACGCACACACCAAAACACACTATCTCACACACAGTCCACGCACAAACGCACCACACACACACACACACGCACACACATACACAAACACGGCACACACACAACGCACACTACGACCGCACACCTCCACAAGCACCACACAAGCCAACACAACAACACAAGCACACACAACGCACACCGCAACACGCCACACATCACACACACAACCCACACACCCCCCACCCACCACACCGAACAATCCCACCCTCCCTCACACCACACACAACACATCGCACAACATTCACACCACATCACACAACACCATGCTACAACAAAAACAGTCCACCTTACCACCCACCCACACCACGACGCACAATACTACTATACTACACACGCAACACACTCACACACACGACACACTGCAAACACACCACACACACACACCCGACCACAAGCAGCACACAGCGCACACGCACACACCACACACGCACGCACGCACACCACCACCCACTAGGTGCACCACAGACACGCTACCAGACACTGACACACAGCACATGCCACACACCAGCACACATCAACCCACACACGACACACACACACACACACACACGTACCACACAACACACTTACACATGCACACACACACAACACACGTCACACACACACACAGCATGCACACGACAGCACACACACAACAACCACACACACCACACACACACATACTATACATCACACACACACACAATGCAACACACACACACACAGCTACACACACATCACACGCATGCACACACCACACCACCGTACAC
>JZLH01S0580177.1:1121-18889 GCA_001188425.1 Eucidaris tribuloides | reverse complement strand
TCATAATCGACGCCTCTGAATAATCACTGATGACCGGTGATCTGACTCTATTGCAATTGAATGTCATGTTCTTGTGCTAACAACATCATCATGGCTTAACAAGAACATACATGAGTTTAAAACGTTAGGCATTTAGGTGTTTGCATGCTGACGACAATAACTCGCTTGATGGGTGAGGGGGGGGGGTTTCACTCTCCACATGGCCTGTATCCCACCCGTGTCCAACAACCTCAGAAATGCACTCTAAGTCTAAACGGATTTGCAACCCTAAATGGCGTAACGCATGAGAAAAGCTACCCTTAATGGCGTGACTCCCATTGAAATCCACTGATTCTGATACCCTTAGCGGCATGAACTGGAAATCCACTAATTTGATACCCTTAGTGGCGTAAACAGTGAAATCAACGGCGTAAACAGTGAAATCAACTAATTTAATACCCTACCCAAGTGTCCTTCTCATCTAAAACATTATTGTAGAACCTGAAAAGGTTCACTTAATAAATCATACTTTTCCTAATTAACAAACGTTCATTTTGGAGATGCTAATAGATGTGCTCAAATTTGCACCCCTAAATGGCGTTATTTACATAACCAAATTAGTAACCCTAAATGGGGTGACATGTGAGAAAAGGCTACCCTTAGCGGCGATTACCGGCGATTGGTGTTGAAAAAGCTACCCTTTTTTCAAAAGACGTCGACGACGTCCGAGGGCTGGAACGGGGACCCTTTTCGACGCTTTTTCTGGACGCGGGTGCGTGGACCCCAAAATGGTGGTAATAATGATGATAAACGGATAAAGATGATGACTAGGAGAAGGAGGATATTAATGCAGTATAATATTGTTCTTTCTGATAAACTTCATTCCATATCATGTAGCTTTTACTGACCAAGAGTTATGCTTAATTTAATGCGAGGAAGCGAAAAATCACTTATGTGCAACTCTTTTGTATTCATGGGCGACTTCATGCGGTGATTTAAAGGCATTGTATAACAGTGTTTCCAGTTTAAAAAATCTGACCTGCATGATTCCCCATGCTACCAGTGTATCTGACATGGTCTAAAAATGAAGCCCTGAAAAAATTGCTGTTTAAAACGATCATTTAGTGCTTTAAAAAAAGTTAAATCATTGAGAGACCATTCCAGCTTTCCCCCATAGACTGCTGTGTTGCAGAATTTCCTATCGCCTGATAGGAAATTAATGGGCCAATTTGTATCTGCACATATTGTACTAGTGACAGCATAACTGTCCAAACTTTTGTGCTATAAGGTGTTTATTTGTCCATTCAAACACTACCAGATATGTCAGATAGCAAAGTTTGACAATTTTTTAAATGTGTCTTCCACAGTGTTATATAGTGTCTTTAATTGTTTTAACACGCATTAATAAACTACATTGCAAGAAATGTTTCATTTTTGCTGACATGTTTGTTAAAATAATCATAGATCAGCAGTTGCGATCTAAAATATAAAAAGACAAATGAAAAATCTATCACATAGCATTTTCACCTCTCTGAATAATCCCTTTCCTTCACTTAATAATAATAATACTAATACTAATAAAAAAAAAAAGGTCCGCCTTGGACTTTTTAACATAACAATGTCAGAATTGTGAGCCTTGGTATTTGTTCCTGTGTCATCATGTCAATGCCGGTAATCAGTGATGTCCTGGTGGTATTGTCGCAGCCCGGATAGCTGTAGATGGCGGGTTCGAAACCTGGTTCATTTTTTTCTGACATGCTTTTTAAAATAATCATAGATCAGCAGTTGCGATCTAAAACACAGAAAGAGACAAATGAAAAATCTATTACATCGAATAACTGTTTCCTTTTTAAATATACATAGGCCTATATATATATATATATATATACAACGTGTCTCAGAAAATAAAAGGAAACCGAGATTAATGAAGATATTTTTATATCGTTTTAAGAAAAATGTAAAGAAAGTCATAAATATTTGGGAAACATATTTTCTCCTCTTTAATTTACTACAGGTCTCATGGCTTTTCACTGACTCATGACTGAGCGAAAACAATCAGAAGAGATACACTCGTAAAATCATTTGCACAAGCTGATCTAAAATTCAAATTGTCATACTTGAATGGATTCAGGATACTTAGCTGAAGGAAATTATTTTAAAAAAAACATTTAATCTTCTTTCATATGATACCGCATATGTGAAAAATGAGCGACGCATGATTGAGAAAAGACGGTTTGAAAGAGTGCTCGTTTTCAGAAAACTACATTCATTAACCCTCCAGTCTGAATTAAAGGAAGTCAACAACCTAGAAAATTACCTTGCCAAGAGGATAGAGAGCCTAATTGCTGTGCTCGAAGCAAGCTATTGTGTCAATTCAGCCGTGTGTGAAACTTTGGTTCAGTTCGCGTCCATTTGCTGCAAATGCATTCTTTTTTGAAATAATGTAAAAAACGATCAGTTTTCATTTTATTTGTTCTCGGACAGGCATCAATCATGTTTTTACGCATGAGGTGTCAGACAGTAGAGGACATAGTAGTGGTTTTATTTTTTTTATTAAAATTAATTACATTTGGCTAACCTGAAAATGTACTCAAAGGTGGGGCATGTGTGTGCAAATACTATCCATTGTCTTAATGCAATGAACGATGAATAATAAAATGGGTATCAAATGAAAGGAGAGAAACAGAGCGTTACACGTAATACATATAATTCAGTAAAGAAATTATTCAGTATGATAAAAAGTTTACGTGAATCCGATTTCGTTTTTATGGGACACACTGTATATGACAATGTAAATTTAATATAATAAATTATCATAATATAATATTGAATAAGAAAAGAGTGTTGATATTCAGTTAGGAGCAAATTGCCCCCCCCCCCCCAAAAAAAAAGGCTACCAGGTATTTTCGTAAATGGGTGTTATATTGTGCAAATCGACGCGACAAGTAAAAAAGGCGGACTATCAAACACGAAGGAAAACTATTCTATGACGCAAATCGATACATGCAGATAATCTATGCGATAAGCAATAGCTGTTCTTATCCCAACCGTTTCTCCTTTTCGAAAGGTATTATTATTTTTTTTTTTTGAGGGGGGGGTGTTGTCTGGGGTGAAGGGAGTGTTTGAATACCATAAACAGTACCCCACGGTACGCTTAAGCCCCCTTTATTTGTTGTCCTAAAATATAGAAAACTAGGACTATTCGCGGATTTGAATGTGCTGATCCCAGTCCCATTTTCTTGCCATATGCCATGCGGCGGCGCTGTTGGAGATACCTCCTTTGCCACTTTGTATATATTCTTGTGAAAATATGAATATCCTACTTTTTCTTTTTGGTTCACAAAATGAAGTATATTTGCGTCATACTCCTACATTTTCAATCGTTACCAAAAATAAACGGGATGACTACCTGTGTGTGTGTATCATGTGTGTATGTGTGTATGTGCGTGTGCGTGTGTATGTGTGTATGTGTGTGTATGGGTGTGAGTGTGACTGTGTATGTGTGCGTGTGTCTGTGTGTGTATGTGTGTGTATGTGTATGTGTGTGCATGTGTGAGTGTGTGTGTATGTGTGTGTACATGTGTATGTGTGTGTGTGTGTGTCTGCCTGTCTGTCTGTCTGTGTGCGTGTGTGTGCAAGTGTATGTGTGAGTGTGTGCGTGTGTGTGTGTGTGTGTGTGTGTGTGTGTGTGTGTGTGTGTGTGTGTGTGTGTGTGTGTGTGTGTGTGTGTGTGTGTGTGTGTGTGTGTGTGTGTGTGTGTGTGTGTGTGTGTGTGTGTGTGTGTGTGTGTGTGTGTGTGTGTGTGTGTGTGTGTGTGTGTGTGTGCGTAAGATATGTTCAACAACATTTTGTTTTTACATGAACCTGGGCTGCCCCCAAGACCCTAAATCTTCCCACGCCGCCTTATGTTATCATTGTGTTAAACGTGAAGACCACATAGAAGAGTTTTACGTCTATGTGCGTGACAACGAATTGAATTGACTGAAAGTATCAAAACAACGTACGGAACCGAAATGTTTCTGTTAAAAAAGATTCGATACTTAGGGTGCTACAATAATAAGTTTGTCGATGAATGTACATAGAACAATCGAAAATGGTTATTGTAATATTTTATTGACGCTCGAAGTGCCATCTGCAGTTTACAACACACAAATCAATATATGATGAAGACATATACTGTAACATATTTTTGAAACGACGCCTTCTGTATTTTTTATATCACAAACTGCCCATCTCAAATTTTCACAAACATGTCAGAAAAAAAAAGAAACCAAGCGAGCCTTATTCGAACTTGTCATCTACTTCTTTTCGAGCAGTGACACAATCACGCGGCTATCCCTGGTGTCTTTTTGCTGACGTGATTTTTAAAATTACAAATCAGCAAACATACTAATGTCAGAATTCTAAGCCTGCAGGTTTATGTATTTGTTCAAAAAATCATTGTGTCACTACCGGCAGGACAATGTAGCTCTTAATTGTCGGTATGCGTGTGGGTGTGTGTGCGTGCATGTTTGTGTGTTTGTGTGTGTGTGGGTGGGGTGTGTGTGTTTGCATGTTTGTATGTTTGTGTGTTCATGTGTGCGTATGTTCGTGTGTGTAATCTTGTGTGTTCGTGTGTGTGTCTGTGTTTATGTGTATGTGTTTGTGTGTGTACATGTGTGTATGTATGTGTGTGTGTGTCTGTGTATGTGTATGTGTGTGACTGTGTGTGTGCGTGCATTTATGTTTCAGTGTTTGTTTCATCTGCATTTGGAGACTAACAGATGTACTACTCACGTGACAATCAATATTTCACAATAAATACCCCCACAACAACATTTACTCACTTTTCTCACTTTATTTTATATTCCATATTACATTCATTGCCTATTTGCTCGCCACATTAATTTACAGAAACAAGACATGATGTATATTGTTCTATATAACTTCTATACGGTGCAAATAGCATGTGTGCACACTTAAGACAAGGCAATAGCCAAAATATGTCTGTCAATTTCACGTACATAGAAACTTGCTCAAAAACTTAATATTGGGCTCAAATGGTTGTTGACCTCTGATGGTGACCTTGTGGTGACTTTCACATACTTCTGAATTTGAAAGTCTGTATGATCAATCTTCCATCCAAGTTTGATTGAAATTGGAGTATTCAGAACAGAGTTATTCAAGTTTTTGTAAGCATAACGGACAAACGACGGACGGTCGGTTGGACAGACGGACAATCGCCAAAGTGATCTCTTAGTCTTCCTCCACCTCGGTGGGCTCTACAAAAAATGGTTCTTAATAGATTACTTTTACACCCATTTTGTCACAATTAGAACACCATTATCTCACCGCCTGGGGTATATACATGTATCATTACCAATGACATAGATATGCCAAGGGCGTAGGCTGGTTTGGGCATGGGGAGGTGCACATCTTGGGGAGGTGGAACAGGGAGGTGCACATCTTAGGGAGGTGGAACTAAATTTAAGAAAATCAGGCGTTGAAAGCAAAAAAAAGTGTTGCAAATTTCTTTTTTGCTATTAGGGTGGAACTCCTATGGCTCTGCCGGGGGGTGGGGGGGGGAGGGGTGCACGTGCACCCAGTGCACCCCCTCCCCCAGCCTCCACCCTTGTATGCTTCTTGAAAGCACAAATCCAGGCAGTATGGTACCAATGAGAATGTTATAAACATCAAAATAGTGTTAATACACACTGAAAATGGTGCTCCTACTGTGACAAATTGGGAACCTTTTTGGAACCTTTGTTTTCTTATACAGTGTGTATAAAAAAAAGGTAATCCATATTTAGAGCTAAAATATTGCCAATTATCAAGAAATTAATCCTCTGCCCACCACAGTCATTTTTTGTCACATTTTACAATTTAACCAGACAATCGCAATACTTAGTTTTCTGTCTAATACCAGTTCTAAATGGTTGTAGTGACAGCAATATTGGAACAATTAATGTTAACACCACTCTCTACAATGTGTATCAAACAAAAGGTAATCCATGTTTAGAGCTAACATTTTGTAACTTCTTGTATCATACAGATTCACAATTATTATATCCCTAAAGAATAACTTGTCCCCTTTTCAATGATACCTCACTTGCATCACGGGTGTCATGCATGACCCAGTATATTGCTCTTGAAGAGGACAATGTCAAGTCACTAATTTTGGTCAATGGATGAAAGACTTAAGACACCAATGAATGGGTTCATGTTTTAAAGATGAGATCTTATCTCACATTTCATGCAAGTTATACCAAAACTTGGATAAAGCGTGACTTGGCATTGTTCTCTTCAAGAGCAATGTACTCGGTCATGCGTGACACTGGTGATGCAAGTGAAGTATCATTGGAAAGAGGAAACGTTGCTCTTTAGCGATAGTATACTTATGAATCTCTATAATACAAATAATTACATTTCAGCTCTAATCATGGATTACCTTTTGTTTCACACACACTGTAGGTTGTGGTATTAAAATTAATTGTTAATTGTAAAACACATGTTACACAATCAATATTGATGTCATTATAACTATTTAGAACTGGTGTTGAACAGAAAACTAATTGCAACTGTCTGCAACTGTCTGGTTTAATTGTAAAATGTGAATTAAGAAACCAGTCTGTGTTTGGCAAAGGATTAATTCTTTGTAAGTTGTTAAACATTAGCACCACAGCAAAGTCTGTCACATGTTACATAACAATTCTCTGATTTTATAGCTACATAAAATACATGTTGAGCAAATATGGAAAGACAAACTATGAATATGGAAAGCATCACTCATCAGTTTTGCCTCAGGCTAAGAGGACTTGATTCAAATACAAAAATATACATTTATTCACTTACACCACAATAATTATGTCAGTTTAGCAGAGAGTAAGATTTGAATGACAGAAAAAAATATGATATAAAATTTATTCCCTAATTTTGCAATTTGATAAATGGTTAAAGACAGTGTCCAGGACTTGCAGAGAAAATCATAACATGCAATTCATGTCTAAAACATATTACTCGTGTCAGTTATTTTTATTTTTAATATTTTTTTTTTTTTGGGGGGGGGGAGGGAGAGGGCATACATAGACATTCCAACTGGTCATAAGATTACTTAATTCAGGGGGAAGAAACAACTTGGCTGGCAAGAAATTTTGCAGATCTGGTTTCAGACAAAAATTCTTTTACAAGCATCCTGCATGCACCCCTTCCCCCCCCCCCAAAAAAAAAAATAAATAAATCGAATATAAAGTGTATACAAGGAGAAGTTACAGAAGAAGAAAGAGAAGAAAGAGAAGGAGAAAGAGGGGGAGCGAGAAGGAGGAGGAGGAGAAGGAGGAGAAGAAAACAATTGAAGATGAAGAAGAAGAAAAAGAAGAAGAGGAGGAGGAGGAGAACAAGAAGAAATCAAAATATAAATGAATAAATATATAAACAATGAGCAAAATAAATGGCATCCATCTGGATGTAAAGAATTGCATTTCACATGTTTCACAAGTGTTCTGAATATTCTTATATTCAAAACAAGAAAATTTGGGGTTCATTTTTTAAGATTAAATTACCCTGCTAGAAGAATGTTATCAATATAATGCGTAGCCTTCTTATATTGTGGTCCAAATTGATATATAGGTTTTCCCGGCCATTTTCGTCATCTTTTTGTGAAATTTCGTCGACTTTCAATTCAGTTTTGTCTCGCGGAGAGCGGAGCGTGCAAATGTTATTTTCAGTTTAGTCATTTGCCTTTTAGATTAGTCATTTGGCAGCAGGTTTCAAATATTTTCAATTCAGAGTGGTCAATTGTCATTTTGATTCGTCCCGCCTGGCAAACGATCGACAAATGTTAAAAATAAATTTGTCTTTGTTCACGATCTTCAAACAATTTTCATCCCAATTCGTCCCATACTTAATGCCCCAGCTTAGTGTTTAGCAGTGTGTTACTGTGTTATCATAGTATTGTTTCGTGTCTACACGGTATTTGTGATTGTTTGTGGGTCTAGATAAATGTTGGTGTTGTGATTATTCACGTACACTGTAAACAGTGTATTTACAAAGGGATATCAAAGGTGTGTTTAATAGAAAATTTATGTGTATAAATTGACACTAAGTGTTTATTGGACACCAAAGTTGAGTGATTTGACACACGATATTTAGCCTTTGAATAAGTTTACTAAGTGATACCAAGAATATGTTAGAGAAGTGTTTACTCAATAAACACCGTTTTTACAGTGAATGTGTGTTTGTACTTTTTAATATCTCATTATAAGACGACAATTGGAAAAGGGTAGTAGTGATAAAATCCATATTTACCCCCATAAATCAATATTTATTTTCAAACTTAAAAAACAGATGAAACTAAATGAAATTCTGACGGAGCTGGTTGCAAAAAGACAAAATTATTTTTGTGCTCGAGCGCTCAGTGACTGTGACCGATGAAATAAAATTGTAATTGACGAGACAGCACGAAAACAGCTGTGTTAAACAGATCGCAAATGTTGTTAAACTGGTTGACAAAAGACTAAGTTGAAATAAGCATTCGCATCGTCCTGTCATAACAGGACGAATCGGAATTACAAATTGTCATTGATGGATGAAAACAGTTTGAAAATGGCCGGGAATACCTATATTATTCACTATGATTTGAATACAGTGTATGCATAAATTGCATATTTTGCAAACAGATACTTTCACCTATTGTCACAACCTGACATATATGCCACTGGTTACTGTTGAGCTGGTTTTTTTTTAATCTATCCAAAATATCAGAATGCTGATTGTAATATTTCAAGTATAAAAATGTGTGCGGATTATAAGTTTCACAATTGCATACCAACTAGCAATTAATAAACATAAATTGTAAAATATAACACAAGTTAAAAATGGTTAAAACATTATGATTAGCACGAATACTTCCTGAATTTTCACTGAAATAATCAAAGGTCCAGTAGCGTTGTGGTGTTGACTGCTTGTGATATGATTACTGTAGCCATCAATATGTATATATAGACGCCTTATTATTTCCTAGTTTTGTAATTCCTCAGATATTCCATCTATAGCGCATCCCAGAAAAAAAACCAGAACCCTAAAACAAAGGCTTATTATTGTTCAGAAGCAATTGGGCATATGATTGAAAAAAAACATTGCAAATATACTTTGACTTATGCCCTTTCAAATGATACATTGAGCACACAATATTTATGCATGCATCTCTGAGTAACATGACTTTGAAAATTTAATGTGAAAACCATTTGCTACACTTTTTGGCTTAGACACTATGTGTCCATCTCTTTCTTTTCCTGATAAGGTCAGTGACTAAGTCTAAAAGTGTAGCAAATGGTTTTCACTTTAAATTTTTAAAGTCATGTTACTCAGAGATGCATGCATGAGTAAATAAGCTTGCTGTTGAAAGAGCATAAGTCAAAGTTCATTTTGAACATGATTTAAAGCCTTTGTTTTATGGTTCTTTTTTCTGGAATATACATAATAAAGTTTACATCACACCTCCCAATATTGCACAAAGATACTCTCCAATATAGCAATTCACAGGAAGACTCATAAATTTCTTTTTGCACAGATACTTCCAATACTGTGGATCATATATGTACTCGCAATATTATATTTCACAAAATTTATATACATGTATACTCTATATTACATTGCGGCACATATACTCCCAGTTTTCATTGGTATACTAGTAAACAGTAATTTATATAGCAGTATTCAAGCCACTATGACACCACAAATTAAACATGTGGAACTGTAATCCATATAAAATTGTATTTTTGGGTAGTACTGCAATTTATGTTTACTCTCTCATAAGTTGCCAGTTGGAACATATTCATAAGTCTTTTTGTAGTACTTATAGAAAATATACAAGGTTGTTCCCCAAAAGAAATGCAACAGCACAATTCCCTTACTGTGGAAATAAAATTCAGTCGCTGATACCAGAAGGTGGAAAATGATCCCAAGATTGTCCCGATTGTTTGAGTAATTTTTGCTGCAGTCCTTTCTGAGACACAGAATTGGTGTCATTTGGCTACGCTTCATGCAGAACTGACAGAGAACGGTTGGTTGAATATGCTGTATGAACAAATAAAACATGGAAAATAAAACAAGTTTCAAACAAAAACTACTCAACCAAACTGGACAGTCTCGGTAATACGTCTCTTCAGAAATCATCCTCCAACTTCTGATTCCAGTGATTCTGGTTACACGGGATGGAATAATATACCACAGGATTCCCAGATATTTCATGAAAAAAAGCTCCCAGACTTATCCCTCATGGAAGTTAAAAATTCCTGGCTCATCATTTCTTTGCTTTTTCTTTCTTGCATCATGTCCATAGTCGAGGCAAGAAAGTAACACCACTGAACATACAAAATTCTCCAATTTGAAGGACTTTTCTCAAATTCTTTGACATCTCCCTCACTGGAAAGAGGGGTAGTTATTTTTGAGACTTTTTTAATTTATTTATTTAAGTAATTCATTAATTAATTAATTAATTAACTTATTTATTTATCTATTTATTCATTCATTTATTATGATTTATTTTTTTCATTTATTTTTCATAATATTTATTTATTTATTTATTTATTTATTTATTACATTATTCTTTTTTTTTTTTGGGGGGGATGATTTTCAGGTGGCTGCGGAAACCCTATACCATTGCCTTTGTGTGTGTGTGGGTGTGAGGGGGGGGGGAAATGTAGTATTCATATTTACCCACATCCTGGAACCATTCATTGCCAAATATTGGCTACACCCCTGGAACCCATTGTCTCATAGGTACCAAGGTTCACGCAGATTATTCGTGGTAAATCTTTCTGTTCCTTGGCGCGAACAAGCTGTCTGTACTCCATTGAGTCCACACGTGGGGGGGGAGGGAGGGGGCAGGTGGGGGACACCTGTATATCATAAATTCCCACATCCCTGAACCCTTCATTCGCATCAATATTCTGGCTACACCCTGAAACCCACCGTGTCTCAGTCGTACTGAGGTTCACACAGATATTCGCCAGTACAACCGTTTGTTCCTTGCAAACAAGCCATATATCATAAGTCCACACGTGGTGGGGGGGGGGGGCGAACTGTATATTCACATATCCCACTCCACACCTGCGAAATGCCCTTCATTACAAATATCTTAGTATACACCCTGAACCCTTGTGTGCCTCAGTGTACCGAGTGTTCACGCAGGTATTCACGGTACAACTGTTTGATCCTTGGCGGAACAAGCTGTCGGTCCGTTGAGTCACACGACACGTGAGCCTCGTACTTGGCCCTGGAGACTCTATCGACGGTGGTGCGGGTCTACTCGAATGAAGTATCCAATGGAACACACTGCTTGGAATTCTGGAAATAAGCGACATGAGATGGACAGTTTATGTAAATAACACTATAATGAATTTTAATTCATCAGCCCCCCCCCCCCCCCACTAACCCACCACATCACTTTTGAGCCACAATTGCCCATGACTGATTTTGTTACATATGACATAAATGGTACCCTGGGGTAACAAACAGAAATCCGCCATTTTATTGAATTATTTATTTCACTTTTAGCACTCTGCCCTGGCTTACAAAACTGTGTAGAAGTTATGATTGAAGTGTGAAAATAACAACTTCAGCTTCATTTTCACCCCACTTTTCTCAAGATTATGTCTTTCTTTTGTGCACTTGTGCAGCCTCTGCATCATAACCACTGATCTCAGTGATCTTAACTGAAGAAAATACATTTTTGGACACAAGAGGGCACTACACCACACAGTACACCTGGGTACAACGGTACCCCAGGGTAATGCAATTGTGCGGTGCATTATATGTATTCAATGTTTTATGTTTTATTCAATGTTTTATGTTTTATTCAATGATTCATTTTTTACACCAAATTCTAGACATAAGTTTGTACATGTCAAACATATTTCAATAAGTAAAAGTCATGATACATCATACCCCCAATTCAATTTAAGTCTGTAACAGGGGTGGCACCACAGAGGAGGGTGACCGGGGGGGGGGGGGGGGTACATATCGACCCCCCCCGATTTTTAAAAACATAATTAAAATGACAGAGATTTTTCTTTTCTTTCAAATTTCGCCCCCTATTGTTGTTGATTAATTTTGGGTTTTTTCAGGTTTAGCTAGTAGTTTATTTATTATACTTGTACGTTATGATTGATTAATCAGGATATTGATGTCAGCATTCAGAATCAAAACTGAGCAATATGACCAAGACATGATGTCTATTGAAAATATAATGAACTTAAAAAGTAACGATTGACAAATGGTGTTAAATCATTCAGTCACGATAATAGACGAAATTCGGATCAACAGACTATTTAAAAAAACTTGAAATATCGAAAAAAGCCAGCAATCGATAACATTACAAATTTGCCAAGAGAATGGAAATACTCTGTTAGTACCTCTCTGACGTATTATTTCTTTCATTATGGATTTATTTTTCTTTATAATCGTTTTAATTTGGCATCATACATGTATGTCAAAACAAGCAGAGTCGAAAATAGTTTGTTAAAAGGAGTGTTTCCTTTAGGTGCAAGTTTTCATTCATTACAAACTGTTACATACACCATGTGCTCTAGCCAACACCTTGTAAGAATTCAGTTGGCAGAACATTTGAAATCACCTAATGTGTTTACTCCATTACGCAAAAAAGAAACATTTACAATCTAATTATACACAAACAATACCAGCCACTAAAAAATGATAATAATAATTAATATTAATTAGAACGTGTTGAGCATAGGTCAGTATTTTGATGCCTAAAACATCTTGTAGAAGTATGCCCAGCCAAAAATTGTTGTGTGCGTATACAAAGGCCGATGTTGATTAAATTTGGCAGGCAAAAGTAAGTTTCGTCACGTCACGATATGCAATTTAATGTACATTAGTGGTGAGCAAGACACGTCCAGTCAGTGGTGGACTTGTTAAGTCATAATTTCATAACATTGGAAAATGTAACAAAATTGTGACTTCACGATTCTCAGATATATCCAGCTCAGTTGATGGTGAAACTATTTTATGTCAAGTTAGCCATTATTGGCCAATCACTACAAGGATATTTTTTGATCTAGGATACAAGACGGTATATATCCGCTTACATTTGCGTTGCTCTTTTCAAGCAGCGTTTTACGGGCATTCCTGTGATATCCGAGTAGCTCGAAATCACTCCTTCTCGGGAATTCCTGCCAATTGCAGAGTATCTAAAAAATAAACAAAAATACACCATAATCAACATGTATCAGATCTACATAGTTATAGCACAGCTTCCCCTGAACAATTACTCCCTCAACAATTACCCCTGAACTATTACCCCCTGAGCAACTACCCCCTGAACAACTACCCCTGAAAAATTACTCCCTGAACAACTACCCATGAACAACTACCCCCTGAATAATTACCCCTGAACAACTACCACTGAATAATTACCCCCTGAACAATTACCCCTGAACAACTACCCCTGAACAATTACCACCAGAACAACTATCCCCAAACAATTACCCCTAAGCAACTACTCCTGAACAACTATCCCCTGAACAACTACCACTGAACAATTACAATCTGAACAATTACCCCCAGACCATTACCCATTAGGACATATAAATAACAGTTCAATGTTATTTTTATTTCTGATTTTGAGCCATGTTTGAGAGCAAACTTGCAAAGTTTGTCTTGATCAATATTTCTTTTCGCTACCTAAAAATATAAGAAGTTATTCTGTATAATTTGGCACTTAACCCGTTGAAGACGAGAGACAAGATGTCTTGTCATGAGGACTATGGATAATGCATGTTATTATTACTATTATTATTATTATTATTAATGCTTTGTCATCATTTCGGATGACAGGGACTAGAAAAGCAAACTTAATCACTGTTACCCGCAGGCATCCAGTCTCGTGTAGTTTGCTTATGGATATGTGACCACAACACCAGGTTTTCACCCTTCTCTTTACGATGAAGTGTGTGGGTTCTTTTACATGCTGAGGTGTTTCTTTCTCAACACAGGACCTGCAACTTCACGTCCTATCCGAGGGACAGGGTAATAGAGATAAAGTGCCTTACCCAAGGACACAACTGCCATGGCCCGACGTGGATTTGAAACACGGACCTCAAGGTTGGGAAACCAAGTCTTATCCACTGAGCCATGACGCCTCCCACTGAGCCATGATGTTAAAGCATCATCAAATAAATGTGAGCACACAAACACGGCACATACGTATGGCATGCAGGGCACATGCAGTTAGGAGAACATTTCATCATTCTGATATTCATCTACTTCTAAGCTTGATGGACTATGATCACATTGAACAACTCTAATTCAGGTAAAGCAATAAGGAATTTGGAATTACAGGCTTTGAAGGAGGACAATGTAAAAAAAGTAGTGATAAGTTACAAACATTATCTATAAAGAAGTACGAAAGAGTAAGACATAACAGGAAAAAAAGGAGTGACAAAGTATGGAAATAGTACAAAAATGTGGACTTTTTGGAGTAGTGTTTACGGATTTAGGATGTCAAGCTTCACAACCAGAATCTGACTATCTTCTTGACTCAAAATTAAGGGATACGTCAGTTCAGTTGCTTCCTTTTAACAAAGTAGCCTCACACTTTTTTTAATACGAGTTTTGAGCAAAAGGCAGGAAGAGGTTGGGAAAAGTAAAATTTTATGCAAAAACGTAGGACAAGTATAAAATCCAATTTGAGATGTTTTGATGAACATGGGTACACTTTACTCTCCAAGTGACCCCCACCCCCCTTTTTCAGAAGCATGGGTACCACTTTATACATCAGGTGAGCCCTCCCCTTCCGCCTTTCAAGAGCATTAGGCAGATTTTGCAGGTGGGATATGAAAGACACAAGTTAACAATGACCACATTTTTTTTTTAAATCTGAGCTATATAATCCTCCATGATTTAAGTGTCTTTGAAAGATCTAAAAATGAAGCCCTGAAAATATTGACCTTTCAAGTGATCACTGAGTGCTTTATTGAATTGAATTGAATTGTTTTATTTCAGTATCTTCTGTACAATTTTGACAAACTAAAAACATCACATTACAAGTTTATCAATATACAGTGTGTCTCAAAAAAAATTGTGCAAGTGAAAACCACCCTCTTTGGCAATTAGAAAATACTTTTGTGACACAATGCTTACATCAACGTCAAGAGCATAGTCTCAGCTTTCAAATATCGTTAGTTTGGTTCAATTTGCGTATCTTAATCTTGAGATATGTTTATTTAAAAAGGAAAGAGTGAAATCACAATTGTGCCACTTTTAATACAATCCCTTGTAAAAGTGACACAATTGTAATTCTACCCTTTTGTTATTTACAAGATATCTCGAGATTCAAACAAGTAAATTGAACAAAACAAATGGCATGTGAAAGCTAAGACTTTGCCCTTGACGGTGATGTAAGCATCATGACACAAGAGTATTTTATATTTGTCAAAGAGGGCATTTTTCACTTGCACAATTTTTTGAGACATGCTGCAGCAAGTCTCAAAAAATTGTACAAGTAAAAAGGGCCCTCTGTGTCAGTTTAAAATACTCATGTGACATAATGTTTACATCAATGTCAAGGGCACGATCTTAAGCCTTTCCATGCTGTTTAAATTTTTCGAATCTGCTTGTGTTTGTATCTCAGCTATCTTGTAAACGAACAGAAGGGTGGAATCCCAGATTCGTCATTGTCGCGCGAAGAAGCCTGATGCATTACTGATCTGAGTAAAAGGGCACATTTGTGATTTTACCTTTTGCGTAGTTAATTGACATATCTCGGGATAAAGACCAGCAAACTAAACAGAACAAATGCATTTGAAAAGCTAAGTCTATGCCGCTTGGATGGTGGATGTAGCATGACGTCAGCAAAAAATGTTTTCTCCATTCACAAAGAGGCGCTTTGACTTGTGCACATATTTGAGACACACGGATTCAACAAATTATTGTTACATATACTACTAAGGATTTTCTTTTGATATACAATTTTACGTGAGATACAGATGGAAAATATCGCTGGCCACTATCATAAGGCGAGCTTGATTGCAGAAAGAGGGCTCAAAAGGAAAAAAATAGAGTGAAAATCTACAGCATTCAGAGCGATCTTCTCCCGAACTTGTCTACTACTTCCCAAGGACTACTGTGTTATAGGTCTAATTTATACTCAGCCAGAGCGATAAATGTTTATTCTTGCATACCATGCCAGTGGCAGCATAACTTTTCACACTTTTGTATGCTAGGATGTCTATTTGTCCATTTAAGCACTATTAGGTAGATCAGATATCAAAGTTTAACAGTTTTTTTTTTAAATTGAAGTTTTACAATGTTAACTTGTGTCTTTATTGAACAGCAGGAACAACAACTCCACACAATATTTTCTAGAGCAGCAAGGGACATCCGTCAGCGGCTAAGACAACAGAAGCATTTACGAAAAACACCTTACAATTTACCCAGCATTTTCCATAATAGTGGAGCACCTGTGTACCATGCAAGTGACAGGAAGAACAATGATGATAAAATGTTGCAAACAATACATGGGAATAACAAATCAATCATGTTAAACTTGAACATATCAAGGATCAATTAAACTCAGGGTGTCAAATCTATTTTGTTCATCATGCAATTATGAAGGATACATACAGAACGTCAACAACAATCATATGTTTCAATTACAAATTGTGTCCATGATTTGCACACTCTGAAATGAACTTATTAACCAAATAAGCTAAAATTATTTAAAAAAATGAAGATTCACATAAATCTTCATCTCTCAAAAAAAAACATGGGCCTGAAAAGACAGGTTTCGTGAAAATAAGTGCTGATAAAATTCAAACAGATGCATTGATGTAACATTGCTCACTATACTGCCATTACACTAGTCTGACTGCCAAACCCTATCATGTATCATCTAGTGCAAATTAAATACCTGCTGATCAAAGCTTAAAGAGTAAAAAACTCACACCAATGCAGTTAGAGATTGTCGGGTAGTCTTTGCTATGGTTGAACTCAACCAAATTAAAAACTTAAGAGGTGAAAGCTACATTACGTATCTGAAACCGAACCATTGTTACAAAACACAACACGAAGAACTGCCCAATTTCAAATGATTTGTCATTTATATTTCAAACACTTTACAATACATGAATCCCAAATTTTGAACACTACGTTTCTATGGACATATCTTTGCTGAGCAAAAACAGTTTGGTGTGCAAATAAAATACACAGTCTCAATGTGTCAATTACATACAGCTAGAAGCTTGTACAGATGAATGATGGATTAACGTGTTGTGCACAAAAGTAGTTGGTTATCTCAATAAAAGAAATATTCAGGATAATGGATTGATTACACAAAGACTCTATCAACTCACACAATACTAATACCAGTGTTATAAAAGGATTACCATTCTGACTGTTATAAAAGGATTACTATTCCGACGTACTAATATAGTAACTGTTATGCCATATTATGCACTCATGAAACATATCAACATATAAAAACGAAAGGACAGGACTCACAAGTCACATGTTTCATAGTTTAAATTCCATTGACTTACCTTTGGTACAATGAGATATCTTTTCTCTGTGGGGGCTTGATTTCAACTCCATACGTTGTTTGAGTGGAAGGAAACATATCCTGTAATAGGAAAACTTTGAAGGTTAGGGATAATATCACTAAGTATGACACAAACTATTATAGAAGCAGCAGTAAATGTTGTAATACTAGTGGTAGTGGTAGAAGTAGAAGTGACAGCAGCAACAGAAGTAGTAGTAGTAATAGTACTAGCAGTAGTAGTAGTAGTAGTAGT
>JZLH01S0580121.1:56922-71124 GCA_001188425.1 Eucidaris tribuloides | reverse complement strand
GTTTTTTCTATGGGTACCATAGAGAGTTTGCGAGAACTCAGGTGAGCGTCGTGCCCCCCGGGGCTCTTGTTATATGATGGGAAAGCTTAGGAAAAAATAGAAATGACACATTGGAACTAAGCTGGATGATATCAGACAGAGAAACTATGTCTAGTTGAAGTCAACCATGTTTGCCAAAAAAATGTGAATTACGAACAGTTTTGTTTATTTTTGGAACTGAAAGGGTTTTGTTGACCCCAAAACATGAATACAATTTACATCTTTTCAGTAATTTCAAATATAAAACAATAACTTTATATCATCCGCATCATATCAGTGGAACTAAGGATGAAAATGAGACATTTTTTCCTATAAATGACACAAACGTGTAGAAAATGTCATATTTCAGTGGTACTGCCATAGAGTGCGCGTGCGCGGAAAGCACCCGCAGGCTTAGTTTCATACAGGATTTGATATGTGACCTTTGGATGATGTCTTGTCCACCTGCATTATCTGTGCCTGACGATGCTCAGTGCTGGCTGCCATTTGCACCAGCACATATTGGATCATCTCTTCAATACGTGACATCTTTCTGAATTCAGGTCTGTTAACACATCTAATTTCAACTTTGTTGGCTTTCCATGACTTCCTAACTCAATTAATCTCTCTATTGTCCGGATACCTCCACATGACTCCTTTACTTCCTCATACAATGTTTCTTTCTTTACACCTTCCCTTTCATCTTTTTCAAGTTGACTTTTCTTTCGATCACATAGCTTTTTCTCCCTTTCTTCCCGAAGTTTATTGGCACGCTGCCCATATTCTCTCTTCTGTCTTCTTGTACTTTTCCTTGCAATTCCCAAGTACTTTCTTTGCTTTTCTTCAGTTTGTTTTATCTACCAGTCTCCGGTCTTGTTTTTGTGTACATAAAACTTGCCATTGCATAACTGGTTATGTGGGGTTTAATTCTTAACCCTCTGTCCAGCATGCCGAAATTTCATTCGACAGAAACATTCATCGTTGGTACACTACATACTACCCCCCCCCATCATATTTCCCTTCTAGATGGTCCCCCAGCATCCTGTTTGAAATTTGGCTACTGTGACGTGGATCGCCTGCCCTCCTTCAAACAACTCAGACAATGGTTGGATGTTGCCCTCAGGAAGATTTTGTTGAACCCAATCTAGAAACACCAAACAAACCTTCAACTGGTAATATTTTTCCTACTTTATCCTAATTTTTGGGAAGATTCTAATTTTCCTATTTTTCCCCTAAAGATGCTTATTTTCCTACTTTTTCCTACTTTTGTCAAAAAAACCTGTTGCAATAGGTTTGATATTTGTTTCGAGCTAAGTAGTCTTTACAGGATGGTGCTGAGAGTACTGTAACTACCATCATCACCTGTTTGTGAAGGAAAATTTGTTTCTGTGGATTTCCGCTTTTTTGCCAATCTAAGAATTTTTTTTTGTATAATCTGCATGTTTCCATTTTCTTCGGGGATACTACTCCAAACACTACTTACAAATATCCTCCTTTCCTCCTACTTTGGTGGGTTGAATCCTACTTTTCTCCTACTTTTTGGAGAATTTTGCTCCCAATATTCTGTTACTTTTTAACCGAGCAGAGTTGAAGGCCTGACCAAAGATACTTGCGCTCCTGTATCCCATAGTGCAGAAGACTGCGTACCATTATCATCCCAGGAAACTAGACATTTCTGTCCTATCAGTTTAAGTTATTTCTTTACTTTAGGTGTATTAATGTCGGATTTTGGTGTTCTTTACCATGGGACTGTGCCGCTTAACTGGCTACTGTCATCAAACACCAGTAACCATCCCCCCGTTTTCCGTGTTATGATTGGTCCTAGGCTGTTTAACCCCTCTGCAGTAGTGGTCACTGCTTTCACATCTGTAACAATGTCCACAACTAGTACCTGTTCCTGACTTCCGACAGTTTTCACAGCCTCTTTCCCTTCTTGCCGGCGAGTAGTCCATCTGCATTGCCCCCAATTCAGGTTTTACACTTGCTTGTATGCTGGCAGTCATCTCTTTGAAGTCAATTCTAGGGGGTTTTCTTTTTCTTCGTGTTGTTTTGGCTTGGGTTCCGTGTTTACAGTGACGTCAGTTTGTTTCAACTCAACAGATCTAGAGAGTGTTGACTTAAACTTTTGTCTGTGTTCAGTTTCATGGCCTACAGCCTGTGTAAGAGCCTTGTGTCACAGTTGAAAATTCCTGGAAGAGAGAGTAACATCCTTTTCCTGGAAATAGGCACGGTTTTTAGTATTGGCAAGTCTAGCCCCAGCTGACCTTCATGGACATTTCCCATCAGCATTGTTCATCGCTGCGTTGATCTTTTTACATCTGGTTTCTGGCATCTGCCGAATCCAACAGTTCCAAAAGAGGTGAAGTCATTGACTCAAATGTTTGTTGAGCATGGCTCCTTTTTTGGAGGGGGGGGTGGTAGTATCTGAAATAACAATAAAGAAACAATTATACTTACTTTTAAATAACTACTACTACCTTAATGAAAACGAATTTTAAAGTTCTTATAGGGAATCAAGTGGAGCAACACTGCAATTAAGACTCGCCTTGGTGTGCTTTTGTAAATGAAGAGCTGTAGTGGCTCAGTGGATAAGACCAAAGATTTTCACCCATTGCTTGCAGTGGCTGTAGTGCTCATGGGCAAGGCACTTATTCCTCGTTGCTTAGTCCCTTAGAGAGGACTTAAAGCTGTTAATAAGCTGGTTTCTTCCTTATAACCAGCTGGTATTCTGAACCAACTCCTGGAGCGGCCTAACTTGAGGTCGAGCTGAATTATTTTTTGACCTTTTTTTACTGGGAGTTATCCCACTTCATGTCCTGACCTGAAGCGGAATAACTTTTATTATGTTATGTTGAGTTGAGTTGAGTTTATTATTTATTGACAAAAACATATTGTACATATTTACTTGTGAACAAATCATGAAATTATACAAGAATATGATAACATGGAATTATATAGAATATGATAACATGAAATTATGACTACAATGATATGCAAGGTATTGAAGGTACTTACATCTATGCATGCATATAATACATACTGATATTTATCTTACATAAGAATAGCAAAGTCTGGTATATTTGATTCAGTTTCATTATGACATAAATAAGTATGTATAGACATATCCATTGGCAAAGGTTCTGAAAAAAAGAGAATGTTGTTAAAGGGAGAAACCAAAAGTTAACACTAGCGCTTATTAGCGTAGCCAAAGGGGGGCAGAGGGGGCAGTTGCCCCCCCCCCCGAATAATGCTTTTTCGGAATTTCGTCGGTACACGAAGGACGCGTCGGTACACGCGGACCGACAAAAAATAATTTTGTACTGACGAAATATCTCAAAAAACAACAGAAATATTGAAAGAAATTGCATTGGGTTTTTTCAAGCTCGCTCGCATAAGTGATTTTCTTTATGTCAGGAGTTTTTCGGTAACCAGGCAAACCATCTTGTCATGAGTACTATGATTGATGACACTTGGTACAGTCAACTTGAGTAAAATGTATATAGGCCTACATCGAAAACGTTCCAAATCAACCGACCCGAGCATAATGATGTACCGACAAAATGTTTACAGGCCTACGACATTAAACAGTTGAAAGATTCAACATTTCATCAACGTGTACATTTAGAAAAACATCTTGGAAAAAGAGAATAGAACGCCATTTGATACCGGGGCACACTAGCTCCACCATGTAAAGTGGATGGAAATATTTCGGCCCGTTCCTCGTTCGCCAGCCAAACCAAAAGCCACAAATGTTCTTCCCAAGCAATGTTGAATAACAAAACTTGTTGCATGATTATACGTGTGTGTTCCTATTAAATTAGAGTACTGCTGAGTGCTGATATCAATGATATCAGAACATCAGAAGGCTTCGTTACGGTTGTAGAAATTCAAATTTCTTTGACTTGAAAATCTATTAATGTCTGAAGCGCTCGTTCGCTTCGCTCACTCGCGCATAGTAGAAGAAGCATCTTAAATTTGTATCAGTAGCGGAGGGGTGGCCGTTAGGAGGAACCGTTCCCCCTTCTTCTTGAGTTGCCAAGTGAAAAATTTGTATGATCTTATTATGTTAGTAGATGTCAAGAAAGCCAAAATGAGCCTATTGCAAAATTTGTTTTAAAAACATCAAACATACTCAATTTTCAAATTTTCATACAAAATTCTCAAATTTTGGCGCACTTCACGCGCAAACATATAGTTTTTCAAATTTCGTCGCGCTTTGCGCGAAAACATACACATTTTGAAAATTTTTGGCGCGCTTCGCACGCAAACATAGGCAATTGTTAAAATTTTCTCCCATCACCATTCACTCAAAACAAACCTTATCAAAAAGCTAGACCCGCCCCTGCGTATTATTCACTGTCATCGTAAAATCATTAAACTGTTATCATTACATAAACACAAAAATGTCGGTACGTCGGGAGTTTGTCGGTACATTCGGGTGCCTTGCCCCCCCAATGGCAAAAAGCTGGCTACGCTACTGCTAGCGCTAGTCGAGAATGGTTCTCCCATCATACCTACATTTCAAATGCTCATTACAAGGTCTACCCTTCGAAAATATTTATTCTTTAAAGGTAGATTATACCAAACATAAGTAGTCTTCATCACTACACTTTAATTAACAAATGATCTTTGAGATTTCTTCGAAATGTAAACCTTGTTTTTTCTTCCCGATTATTTTGAGGCAAACTATTCCAGAACTTCGTTCCAACAAAAGAAATAGAAAATGTACTATGTGTCATTTTACATTTCGGGAGTCTAAGCATGGAATGTTCTTTGCCTCATAATCATCTCATAATATTGCGTTAAAGAATGTGGTAAATATCCCTTGTGTAAATCATATACAAAGGTTAATACTGCAAGTTTATGCAGATCAAAAACATCTAATACTCCTAGACTGGTGAATAATGGCCCAGAACTTGTTCTAAGTGGGGAAAACGTAATTGCTCTCATGGCCATTTACTGTGCCAAAAATATACAATTTAGGTGGTTTTTGCAGCTACTTCCCCAAACTTCAATTCCCTAAAGTATGTGTGATGGTATAAAGAATTTATATAAAAGCATGAGAACATGCCTTGGAACATAATATCTTAACTTAAAAAGAAAACCAATTTTGCACCTAAATGTATTAATTTTGTATTCTCGTACTTCAAAAGGATTGACATCTCTTTCTATCGTCATTATGGAGAGTTCGGTGTTTAGTTGAAGCTGTGGCTATCGAAGCAGCTGGCTATGCCAGAAAGTGGAGTTTAAAGTCACTGTGCGCAAGGTCGTCAAAACCCAGATCAAAACAGATCATCCGGGTTCTTGATAACCTTTGTCTCTCCATTGTCAAGTTTGCAAGATATGTTTCTGTACTTATTTTGTTGTTGATTTGCCTTTGCCTTCATAAGAAAGGAATAATGCATCACCTTCAAGTCTTCGTTAATATATGCCCCCTTCATGTTGTCCTTCCCTTTAAGCGCAATCGGGCAGCATACAAATTGTCCCTCTTCCGCCTTGCTGTAAAGCAGACAACAGTTTGCCGGATTTTTTTTCCTTCAGTCTTCTTTCCCAGATGGTGACAAGAAGATATGTCCTCAGGGCATATCTTCACACCAACCTCCCTGGCAACTTTAGTTATACTTTCAGCTAGTTGTTCCTGCTGAGACTCAGGAATCCCAGTTAGCCGAAGGTTATCCCTCCTAAGCTCTTGTTGGATCTCATCTTGCTGAAATTGTATACCCAGCAGATGTGGGTTAATAGCCTCCTTAATGGTGTCCAGGCAGGCCTCCTTTACCACTCGCACAATTTGTGGTAGTGCAGATTTAAGCGTCATATCCACTGCCTTGGCTATTAGCTGAGAGATCTGGCTGCCTGCTGCCCCACCCTCACTTAGCTGTTCACACAGCCCATCTAGATTAAGCTGTATGTCCTTGTCAATTGACATGGCCTGGCTTCCTTCAACTGTCATTCGTCTTTCCCTCTCCACTGCTTGGTCAACTCCCTCCCGGATGGGCAATGAAAGGCTGCCTTTGTGTTGGAGTTTGGCCTTGTGGTTTAGTGCTGCTAGGCAAAAATTTCCCTGGCATCTTATTCCTCTTGCTTCGACCAGGCACGTTGGAAGGTACTTACACAAAACGTTATGTACGGGACTTGAGTTCTTTATAAATGGGGTTTATAGTCATAGTCCAAGACTTATTGAATGCAGCACAACTTTCACAGTTTCCTGCTGTACTCTCGGCACTGCCTCCTTCAATCTGCCTCGCCAGACTTGAGAACAACAATTTATCCTTTTATCCATGTGGTGCTCAAAAAGGGATTACTTGGTGCCTTGGCCATGGTGGGGACCTCATCAGCTGTCTTGGATACTTCTGTTTCTTTTTCATATTGTCTCAAATTGAACCTCTACGTCATCATTATACATGTACCTCTAAACACCCCCATTAACTTAACTACCTTAGCCTTACCTCCGTCGTCAGTGTCTGCCGACTTCTTCACTGCAGAACACCTGATAAACAAGCCATTGAAAACTCTAACGTTTGGATGATGTCGTGGCCTGATTGAGTCACCTGCATTACCTGTGCCGCCTGACAAAGTTTCTCCTCAGTGCTGGCTGCCATTTGCATCAGCACATCTTGAATCATCTACTCAATGCCTGACATCTTTCTCAATTCAGGTCTGTTAAGTGGATCACCCGAGATCTACCCAGAAATCTGATGGTTGCAGCAGTCATTGTATGGTTGTTATGGATGAGGCATCAAATGTGGTTAGCTTTGATTGAAAAGCATCTTCCAGTAGCCTTACGTTATCTGGACAGTGCCTCCAAAATGTTACCTGTTTGTATTCATCCTTTCCTTTAAAGCTAATCTGCCCCAGTAGTTTGTCCTGCTTCTGCTGGACAACGAAACGCACAGTGGTGTTGGGGTTTCTCCCAGGAACCTTCTTTCCCAGTCAACGACATGCCAAGATGTCACTCTCAGTCAGCTGGACCCCTGTCTGACAGGCTATTGAACATACCTTCGATACTAGACTCTCTTCCGTCCCCTCCAGCTCCCCTGCCTCTTCAGCTAATCCACTGATCTGAAAGGTTTCCTTGCCTTCCTAATTGGTCAATTTCGTATTGAGGAGGTGAAGGAGATGGGGGTTGATCATCTCTTTTACTGACTGCATGCACCCCTGCAGTACTACAATTGAAAGGATGCCTCTCCTAGACCATGATTTCTCTTTGAGTGTGGTCAGTGGCTGTGTTCCACCAGATCCCCAATGCTCTCTCCATTGGTTCCTCAAAGTTGGGCTCTTTATTTGTGACATCAGCTGAATGGATGACCTCTTCTGAACGTGGAAGAATAGTGATGCTATCATGCACGCAGAAGTTTCTTACCAGGAAACGTGAAGCCAAGGGTAGATCGTCTTTGTGCTCCCTTGCTAGATACTTATGGCCATAATTCTCACATACTGGTGAAGACACAGCATCAAACTGGTGTAACAGTTTATCTACATGTATGTCTCACGTAATTGCCACGTTATGCTGACTGATTCTGAGCAATACGCCTATATTGTCAGAGGGTCTTATCAGGTAGTGATCATGTGACATTTCTGATGGAATTCTGCAGAGCAGTCAAAAACTATTATAATTTTCTTCTTTTGGTGGTGGTAAGCACCATGGTGTGAATTGTTGGTTGAACCTGGACCTTTGTGCCGTATATGCCTTGTGTAGTCTTTCTCGATCATCTCTTTCATGAACAATTCATAATGCTCCATGCCACCTTTGTCCCTTGTGATCTTCCCCTGAAGATATTGGAGCTTATTTCTGCTAGCTATTATTTAGGATCTTGGGCTGGTTCTTGAACAGAAGGGGCATTTAAGGTTGCCCATCCACACATTGAGAGATAACAGCATTCAAATTCGTGATGAACTGGATGTTATCATGTGAGTATACCTTATCTCCATGGTAGTTTTCATTGATGTCTGCCTCTGATGCTCTGAGAATGTCCTATACGTGGCACAAGGGTTTTGCATCTCTCTTGTTGTAATGCTACAACACTGGCTTGTACTGTCATGTTCAAATCCTGAGGAACCTATCACCCCATTTATGTTGGTAAAATGTCGTAATCGAATTCATTAAAATCGTCATCGAATTCATTTTACATTGTCAATGATGACTATGGATTAGCATAAATTAACTCGACCAGTACCTATTTACACCTATAGCAAATACGAATTCACATTTATAAAAAATGTCTTATGTGTGATCACCCCTCTATCATCACTGTGTATCAACTACCGGATCAAAATTGACTCAATTTTATTCTCAAATATGCTCCCCGCTACTACTTAGTGTGATTTGTAATTGAATTCCGAGAAAATTATGTAACAACATTGTTACCATGTACCTTTGCCATGTTCTAACCCCAGCAGAATTTGGGAACCATTGCAAATTACTTCTAGCAAGGGATAAACTTGCAGAAAGAAACAAACAATGCATGACGTGGTAAGTTAAATTTAGGAACATGAAAAAAAATGTTCACATGTGTGCATGCCTTCTTCATTTCTGGAACTTTCCATGACGGACTTTGGTTTCGTCTGTGGCTTCTCCGACAGGAATTCGTCAAGTAGGTTCCAAATGGTGGTCCTCTTCCTTCTTGCCCCTCCACTGCTCCCAGGTTTTCCTACCCTGTCGCTGTGCTTGCGATAGACGACCTGTGATAATGACCCACATGACTGATGCTATGAGCGTAACCGTAACACAAGGCAAACTACTTTACCATAGCCCAGCATGAGGCAAAACGATAACTATAAATGCATGGTCCTGAGATCACGTTCCAATATTTTGCTATGTAAACAACCTGTAACGCAAAACAACTCCATAATGAAGCAAGCAAATGCTTACTCAGACCCTGGGTCAGAAGTTCCAGAATGTTTCACGAGGAGAACCACTTTCTGTAGAGGTCTCCACAACTCTGACTTCTTGCCCCCCCCCTTTTCCAGTTTCCTTGTTCCCACTAGTACTAGAATCTTCCTGATCAAATCATCTGCATCAGGTTTATGGCTGTAACTACAGCAAGTGGCCACTTTGTACGTGATGCTCCATTGACCACCAGCAAGAAAACATGTCTGATTCTCAAATTTCTGCCAAGGTTTTGTCCACTTCATGCGTTCTTGCAAGGAGGATGAGTATTCCTTGTGCCAACGTGCTCACAACCCTTCCGACAAGTACTGGACTCTTCTCCAAGCTTTCCCCATTACAAGTACGTTTCATCTAATTTTCCAGGAGGCACCGTTGGCACTCGTCTTTTCATCGTTAGAGGATGATTCGGTGTCAAAGGTGTGGCAGCACAGGGGCCATTCCTATCCGTCATCAATGGTCAGCTATTGACAATAGCTATTGCCTCATAAGAGAAGGTGTGCAGAGAAGTGTCAGTAAGTCTTCTAGGACTCAAGTCAATGGTGGCTCTCAATACATTCCGTATGGAACGGTTCTGCCTCTCCCAAAATCCTCCAGCATGGCTGGAGTGAGGCATGTTAAAAAATTCACACTGTTGGTCTGCAAGACTCAACATTGCCTGGATCCATTTCTTTCATTGCTACCTGAAACTCAGTCCTAGTTCCCAGAAAGTTACTGCCTTGATCGCACCTTATCTGCCGAATCCATCCCCTAATTGCAATGAAACATCTGAGAGCATTGATGAGTGTATCTGTGCTCAAGTCCTTCGGCAGTTTGCTATGCACATCTCTTGAGCAGAAACAAGTGAGGAGCAGCCCATATCGCCTCATATCTGAACGGCCCTTTCTGACAACAAATGGCCCAAAACAATCCATGCCCACATACGTGAAAGGGGCAGAAGGCTCAACCATGTCACGAAGCAGATCGCTCATTTTCTGCTCCTCTTGAGTCCTTCAAAGTCATCTACATTTCACACAGTTTTGAATCATCTGAGTAACTAGTCTTGATCCCTTCACGATCTAATACCTGATGGTACAAATCTCATTTCGCGCGATTCCTCTACCTTGATATAGCACTGTATCATGGAATTGATGTGCAATTGTTTTTGTGATTGGACTGTCCTTTGGCAAAATGATGGGATGAGGTGTATTCTGAATCCTTCCACTTATGTGTGTGTGACGAGTAGAGTTTTTGCTTGCAGTCATACCCCAAAGTAGTGTTGTTTCCTCTTGATATAATATCCAGATGCACCTATATAGCCCATGAGAGTAACTGTTTTACCTTGCTCTGCACTTATAAGGCGACTGATTTGTTTCTGTCGTTTTGGCCCTACTACGCTTTCCTGGGAAGATGCAGTTGAAACTGTAGAAAGTCGGTTTTGTCGACATTGTAGATTCTTGTGCCATCAATGTTCTTAGTTATGACTTTGTCTAAGTTCTCGTAAAATCAATTTACTGCAGTCGAATTGAAGCCAATGGCTCGTGACATGCTAGTCGCTTCGGGTTCTCGGAGTGAAATGTCTGCATTTCTGTCGAGAAATCCTCTAAACCAATCTTTGCCAGCCATCTGTGTTGTTCTGCTGAAAGCGTGTTTGATGTGGTTTTTCTCAGCAAATTTGTATGCCAATTGCCTTACTGGCAACAAGCCAAAGAATGATGCACACATATCTTGTGCATATTGAGACGACTCTCTCTCCTGCTGCGGGGAAAACACTGTATTTATCAGTATGGCACTGTCCTCTACGTTGTTCATGTTTGTATTTCTGAGTTTTCATGTCGTGAAAAGTTGACTTCGGGATGCCTGTGGGGTTTGACAGAGTACAGAGACTCCAAGCTCCAGTTGGCATAGAGCAGCTTGTATATCCCCGGATGTCCATGATTTTCTCTTCCCCGTAGCTTGATAGATTCTTACCATCTAAAATGTGGAGGGAAAGTATTACGAAAGGTATAAAGCAAATCTCGTTTATCCATATCAATTTCTAAGTGATCTTTTACTTCCTTCATGGTCTAGAGTTTTGCAACACAATGGTAAACTGGAACTAAAACCATCGTTTTTGGCACATTTTTTTGCCATTGTAACAAATCTGCAAGCTGTATATACTATTGAAACGAGATTTATGATAATCAAACATTTCTCTTTAAGGTTAGATAAAAATATGTGACCGAAGTCAATGTTATGACACGGGGAATTGATTCTAAAGACTTCCTTTTTGGTTAAAAAAATTTTGTGGAAGTTCCCAGTTTTTTCCCAATTTTTCTGAGTTTGCCGCTTCATAAAATGAAAGTGTGCCATCTACATATATATCGAAGATGAGTATGTGTAGCGGGAAGTCTGAGGACTTTAAAAATGTAAAAATCAAATTTTATTGGCGAGAAGGCCCGCGGAATTGGCAAAAACCAATCACAGACATTTTCTCTCAGTATTCTGACTTTCCCAGCTGGCTATAAATCAATGCAGTCTTTATTATGCATTCGAGTGTGAATGTAAACAATAGACTGCTCCTACACGGCACGGTGTGAGAGCAGTAACGCATGACCTGTGAGTATAACCTCGTATTTCTCTGCCCAAAAGAGGAGCGTTTTTTGTGCTAAACAAATTGATATGATGATCTTCTAAAATGAAACAAATAGCATGCTGTGGTGCATGGTATGTTTGGAAGATTCATGATAGACCCCTACAACAGATCGTTAAATAGCTACACAACAAAAACTGACATAATTGAAATTACATTATAGAATACCACAGAAAACGTGAATTGGGTTATACCGGACAATATGGAGCAATAACAGACACCTGTCCGCTATTCCCCAACTTTCACCTTTGAAAGCTTAATACAGCCTAGGCCGTTGCTAAGCATCAATTGACACTGTGTGTGCATAAACCTAGCATGAAACTGAATAAAAGTGATTGCAAACCTAACCCCATAAGAACAATGAATCAAACGTCTGAAATCCTCAAACACATATTTGGGACTACATGTACATATAACTCTGTGTTTGATATCATATCATTAAAAGAGGGAAATACGGAAATTTTATGGAACTTACCTTGTTACATGTTAGACAACTCAGGAGTGGTAGAGGTACAGCGCCAGCTATAGCGATATTCCCTCAACAGGCGTGTCCGTTATTACCCTATGTCCGTAATTCCCCTGTTCTCCCCTATTCTGAATCCTTCCTCCAACGTGCATGTGATGAGTAGAGTTTTCTCTTGCAGTCATACCCTGTAGTAGTGGTGTTATCACACTTAACAATACCAGCTGGATATGGGATGCCCAGTCAGTCCATATTTTTGAAAATTAATTTATTTATACCCATAATGGTTCAGGTATTGCCATTGCATTGGTAGACATTTTCATGGAATTTATTACCCGAACACACTATCGAAATCATGTACTGTCACATGTTACGATGCCACATAATGGGCCTTTATCCAGCAAAGGCAAAGCCAAGGTCAAGACCAGTGTTAGCCTGGCCGACAGGCCGGCGCGGTGGCATTGGCTTAACCAACTTGGTATTTTTTTGTTTCAAGCGTGAATTAATAGGATGATTATGAAAGGCATTAAATCTACTTACTTTCAAGTTTTTCCTCAGGCTGTTGACATCTGAAAAAAGAATCCAGTTTTCTGCATTTTTGTGCAGCTTTCTCGAGGCTCTTCGCTCTCTTTTCGGGTTGACCCATATTGAATTTGAATCGTGTAATTTGCATGTCGCACTATAATTGTATAAATACTGGTACTAGGTAGCTAGTGGTATTTGCTAATACTAAACCATCCCAATACACCAGGTGGCCCATAAAAAAGGAACAGTCGAGTTTTAGAAATTTATCAGTTTTCAGCTTTGACAGTTTTCTTTTTTTCACGTTGCTGTATTAGAACATTTATTTTTTTGCCTCACCAGATAATAACACCAAATTTGGTTGGATGTTCAAAAATTATAATTTTAATTGAAATACTCGTATATATTTTAAAGATAATTTAAAGTTCTCAACAAATTTTGATTATCTTACTTCTTAGTGCAGCTACTGTTGTTATAATAAAAAGGGTGTTCTACCCAGCAAGGTAAGGTAATATATAATAACTATTGATAAGAGCAAAGAGCAGAATTTAAATTCGACTGAATAGACTGTTCCATTTTTATTGGGCCACCCGGTATTGCGTAATTTTTGCGAGTCTGGCGCAACGCATATGCCGACCTGTAGGCCTATACAGTCAGTCGGCAGTGCATCAAAAATCCCTTCCTTTTGTGCAGGGCGTATTCATAGGTGAACGCGCTGTGCATATATAATGAGCTGGGACATATCATTTTGAAACTCCTAATAAACTTAGAAAATCAATTCTAATAGTTTGGTGTGCTATATCACTGTAAAGGAGATATTTCAAGCTTTTCAGCAATATCTTTTAATTTGACATTTATATTGTTTCAAATGTGTAAATGAAGGTTCAAATTTGATGTTAAAATTGAAATTTTAATGAATTTTCGAACAGTTAAAAGTCTAGTTAAATATTCTTGCATCTCACTAATTTTTACATCACTGTAAAGAGCAACAATTCATCTTTCTTTGTATGTTGTTGGTTTTGTTATTCATGTTTTATACCGGTCAGGATCCAGCAAAGTGCAACATGAGTACATAAATGCCACTCAGTAAAATATGAGAAAGTATTTCATTGGATGCTGTGGTTTCCTACTAAACTGTGATTGGCCAGAGAGAATACAAAACATGCCTTCACTGCATGCACTGGGCAACAGGTTCACATAAAGGTCATCACAGCGGGTGGTCTTGTTTTGAAATACCCGCCACTGGTTTGGGGTCAGCCAATCACATACCAGGATTGCAGAAATCCATGGTCATATTTTGCATCTTCTGATATTTTGCTGGATCCTGACTGGTATAAAACATAAATAGCAAAACAAATGTCATTGAAAGAAAGCTGAATAGTTGGTCTTTACAATGGTGTAAAAATGAAGGAGATGCAACCAAATTTAGCTTTCACTTGAGTTTGATAAACAGAAAAGAAAAAATCATGTTTTTATCATCTTTTTGACCTCAAGTTTTTGTCTCGCCTGCGTAGCGGAGCGAGACATAGGTATCACTATTTCCGGCATCGGCGTAGATGTAGGCGTCGACGTCGGCGTAGACGTCGGCGTCGCTGTCGTCAACAATTTTGTTGTACACCCAATAACTTTCTATACCTTCGAGGTGGGATCACCAAATTCATACCAGAGGTCCATCTCTTGAAGGCACAGGTCAAGTTCAAATAT
>JZLH01S0580121.1:17496-53676 GCA_001188425.1 Eucidaris tribuloides | reverse complement strand
AGCTGCCATTTATAACGTGTTACACCATGGGTGTGAAAACAACGTAAAAAAGAGTTTTTTCACGTCGGGATGTACATCCGGCTACATCGAAAAAGGGTATCAAAATCCGGTGAAAAAAAGGGTTAACTTTAACAAGATAGTATACTTCAAGGGTTTTAACTGAATACTTGATATAGGGTATTCTGAGTATCGATTTTCGCACAAATACTTGTTAGGGCCATTTGAAATGGCCATACACGCACAGGTTACACTTTGTAATGGACACTGCCCCGGGGTTATTTCATACTTGAGACCATTCAAGTTAGAAACATGATATGTTATGACATTTCAAGCCCTTTTCAAGATCGATTTATTTACATAAAAATAAAATCAATCAGCTGAGGTGAATCGTGTGTGAAGAAGAAACACTTTTATTTTGGTACAAGAACATAAGACACAGAACACAGTACACCAGGAAAAGGCCTCAAAGTTCACTGTTTTCCAACTTGGTGCAATAATATATTCTTGTGTCTGTTTGTTTGCTTTGTGTCTGTAGAGAAAATCAAGCACTGTGGAGAGAGGTGATCAGCCTTCGTCAGAGGCATGACAAGCAACAGAAGATCGTCAATCGTCTCATTCACTTTCTGATCAGCCTGGTGCAACCCAAAGTTGGAACCAAGAGAAGACAGTAAGTGTTGTGTTATTATCTGTGTAAGTGGATAGTTTGTGTAAAAGCACTGGGAAATACATTTTCCATTTGATATATTAAAAAGTTATGTTATCCGAGTTATACCTCATCTGAAAGAGCAGAGTCTGCTCTTTCAGATGAGGTATAACTCATATAACCTTAACGCCTTATTAACTCTTTGGATGCTATAATGTAAAAATATGATCAAAAATGTCGGGGGTCCCCCGACATTTTCATAAATTCATATAAAAAAAACTAAAGACATTCAGAATCTATTATTGCAGGGTTATGACTTTGGGGCATAAAGCTTTCAAATAACAAAAAATCCCCAAAACTAAACTCGGGCTTTAATTACTTTGTATACATTTTTGATGATACTGTCTTCTTTTTTTGCACTTTTGTGATGGGTGTAACGTACAAAACAGGAAGTAGTCTGTGTAAAGCATTGTACGTACAGGTGTACGTAGTCAAACACAAAGTCACAACTGGCTTTCTTAGGACTTTGCCAAGACGTTGATTCAGTTTACTTTATTGATTCTGTTATGAATTTATGGACTTTTTCCCACTTCTTTGATTGACAGGAATCATCTGATGATAGAGGGCGTCCCAGATAGTTCATCTCACAGCGGTGTCAAGTACGCACGCACACTGCCCTCCATGAGAGCCACCATTGATGAGCTCCCAGACATTGATGACGAAACCAAACTGGTAAAAATTAGGTTATGGTTAACAACACTGAATGTTTTATTAAGCAAATAATCAACATTGGTGAAGGTGTTGGGACAAACTATCACTTTTGAGGCAATCTGGATGTAGCAATCTTTCCAAAGCATACACATTCAGATCACCAAGGAAGTAATAGTTTGTCCCATCACCTGAAACCAAAGGGTGATTATTTGGTTTACAATCCACATCTGAAACCATGTAACTGTAAACTCTTTCAAAAGAAAAGGCTATTAACTACTCTACAAGAAAGAAAAGAAATGTTTACTTCTCTACGGAGTACGAATTGTGTTAGCGATGGAAAGTACTATCACATAGGGAGATCACGTAGGCAACACACTTTCATTTCACATGTACTTAAAAATTTTGATAGCACGTTGGGACTCTATGGACTGCAGAGATCAGCAAAACACCAAAGTACTATCACCATCACGGGCAACAAATTTTTCTTCTTGAGTGATTGGTGGGCAAAACTATGTTTTATTACATGATTAAAGTTAGTGACATGATTGGGAACACTTGAAAATGCCTCAAAAACCAAATGAGTTGAAATATATACCAACTATACACTAGCAGGAGTGGATCTCCCACCTGGGAGGATTTGTCTGTAATTTGTTTACTTAAGGAGAATCAAGCATAAACATAGGAGTATCTTAATTTTATCCGGGGACGATAAAAATAAGCCCCATAGAGAGCCACACAGCAGGTTTCCGTGCAACGAGTGACATTGACATTGTTTATTTTAGAATGAGTCAACGTTTGACTACAAGATTTTCACAGGAGAATCCTTGCATAGTTTACTTGATTCTAGAGTAGTTTCAGCCCAAGTTGAGGACTACCCCCAATCATGTCATTTACCTTTAACTCTTGACCAATCCTACAACAAGATTCTTAGTTTGCGGAATATGATGCTAAATATTATATTAATATTATAATAAGGGTCGTATTTCATGTGTCGAGAAAGGGAAACAGCCTAGGATGGGGGGCAGGAGCTGACCACGTAATATGCATTTTTGTCAGATTTTTTTTATGCCTCCGCAATGAAGTTTCCGGAGGCATCATGTTTTCGGGTTGTGCACACGTCCGTCCGTTACCGGTTCTCGTTACCGCGATAACTTAAGAACCGCTCATCGGATTTTAATGTAACTAGGACCAAGTATGTACTATGAGGCAACGATGAACTGATTAGATTTTGGAGTTGAAAGGTCAAAGGTCAAAGGTCACATGGCCTAATACATGTGTGATTTTAGCTTTTTACCGCAATAACTTAAGAATGACAGGTCAGATTTTATGGGTGAAGTATTTATTATAAGGCACCAATGAACTGTTTAGATTTCGGAGTTGAAAGGTCAAAGGTCAGAAGGCCTAATTCATGTCTGATTTGGGCTCATTACAATAAATTGAGAACAGCCGGTGGAATTTTGATGTAACTTGGGTGAAGTATGTATTATAAAGCACCAATGAACTGATTAGATTTTGGAGTTGAAAGGTCAAAGGTCACGAAGCCCCATACCTGTTGTCCTTTACGCGATAACTTAAGAATGGCATATCAGATTTTGATGAAACTTGGGTAGAGTATGTATTGTAACGCATCGATGAACTGATGAGATTTCGGAGGTGATGGGTGAAAGGTCAAAGGTCACAAGGCTTCTTACATGTCTGATTTGAGAGTTTTGCCACAATAACTCAAGAGCGGTTTATCGGATATCAATGTAACTTGATTCAAATATTTAGTAAGAAGTGCAGTTTAACTGATTGAAAGGTCAAAGGTCACGAGACATACATATCTGATTTTGGCTCAGTCTTACCATTATACCTCGAGAATCGCTTGTCGGATTTTAATGTGACTTGGGTCAAGAATGCAGTATGAGGCCCAGATAAAGTAATTATGTTTCGGAGTTGAAAGGTCATAGTTCAAAGGTCACAAGGGCTAATACAAACCTCATTTAGGCTCATTACCAAGGTTACTTACAAATTTCTGATCAAATGGGATACATTATTTTTATTTTATTTATTAATTGGTATATAAAAGACTGATTGGCAGCACAGGCTGAAAGCATCAGTTTACAAAAATCTACATTAAGTGGGCAAGTTCAATATTCAATATTCATGCACAAACAACAACAAAAATTAATTTTACATACAGTAAGTACAAGGGACATAACATACACAAAAATACACAAAAACACATATCAATGGGTATTTATAACGAAAATAAACGGAAACAAACCAGGTCAAAATAAAGTGAAAATGAAATTGACTGAAATATACGTTTGATATATGATAGTAATAATTACATCCATAAAATAACATTTGACAAAAAATTACCTATTTCAAGATTGAGCGTGTTTCTGTGAATCTTTGCTGAATGTTTGTTTGTTTGTTTGTTTGTTTGTTTGTTTGTTTGTTTTGCTGATGCACTCCTCACAGCTCCAGCACCCAGATCCAGCGCTCAGCAAAGACAGGCAAGATGTAAATAAGTATAATGTTTGACAAGAAATTAAGGAGACAGGGAATTATAATGTATGATAGATTGATGTTTATTAAATTTTATTCCTTTTATTCTAAACTTTCAACGTGCGTTGCCAGATAGGGGATTGTTAATTTGCGAAAACCGTTCTGTATTGCATTTGATGGTACATAAACCGGAATGTGTACGTAGTTGTCTGGTGAGAGTGCTTGCTTTTTTGTTGTGGAAGTAGATGTCTGTGCTTTGCGAACGCAAGACTCCATGCCAAAGCTCTGAAGGAGTGCATCTCGGCGAGAACTTAGAGCTGGAAGTTTACATACTCAAGAGCTTATCGTAGTTAGTGGAGTTACGACCGCAAGATGATCGAAGAGCCTCTTTTTGAACAAATTCAATTACTGGTCTGAACTTCTGTCAAGGACGTATGCCATACTGGACATGCATACTCAAGAACCCGGTCTGATATACGGAGGAGTACACTGTTACCATGTCTTTCAAATGGCGGTCTTACACTTTTTAAGGATACAGAGGGTGTACAGTTTTCATGTACATGCATGCATAAGGCTTTTCAGTCTAATTGGGTGGTAGTGCTGACTGCGGAGGCATACCCATCGACTGCACGCAGTCGAACTGCTCTAGTTTTTGTGTACATTTGGAATTTTAAGGTATAGAATTACGAATATTACAACTTTGGAACTTTAAGGAAATTTGTGTTGAGACATAACTCTCAGTTTCCTGGATGAGGTTTTAGAGGCTGTAGGAAAAATAACTTAAACTTGGCCCTGCAGTACAAAGGCATGCTAATTAGATGCTGTGCATTCAAATGAATCTTGTCTTTCATTTCATGTTTGATGGCAGTACCATTTATATTGTAATTACTTTTATCATTATATATTTTTGCTATAATTACTTTAATTATTGTATCATGTATACTATAATTTCATCATTACATCATTTATACAATAATTTCTTTCATTGTTGTATTATTTGTACTAAAATTACTTTGATTCTTCTTCAGTATAATCCCTTGGATTTATCATCAAGCAATGTGTTGGGCCGCAGTAACACCCTCTCAGACATCACAGGTGATGTGACAGCCTCATCAGGTCCTAAACCCTCCCAGACATTAACTGTGGATGACATCTTGTCAAATCGAGTGCCGACTGAAGCCATGACAGTCAGTTCAGCTACCAAACCCAAATCAACGGAAGCAGTGCAGCAACAAGCCGCTAGTCCAGAAGTCACGTTCCCCTCTACCCCCGGTCAAGCGTCGATGGTATCTGGGACATCGAGCTTGGAACAGGAACCAGAAGAAGTCTTTGGACTTGAGGGAGTATTGAGCGGGGACGGCGACAATTCGTTATTCGGTGGAGGAAATGATGCGGAGAAAGGAGGAGGAGGAGGGAGTGAACTGGTGGTTGCCAACACGTCATCAGGAGACAGCGGGCTCTCTCCATCAAAGGATGTCATGGCTCCTTCCAGATATGTCCTGCAGCGATTTCTGTCGAATGAAGAGCAAAAGTAAGTGTATGACAGAATCTAAGATATGAATTTTATCACTGTACAAGTCAAACATTTTGCTGAAAATTTAGTAAAGTGTAAATAATTAATAATATTTAGTATTAATCCAGGTTTTAAATCCAGTTTAGTCCCCGACTATGGGGGTGGCCAGATTCACCTCGCACTCACAGAAATTGCCCTTACCCTCTCCCTCCACTTTACTCTATTCGGTGCATCCTCCTCCCTTAATCCAACCCTCCTACTCTCCTCCACCACTTGATTCTTCCATGTCTTCTTCGGTCGCCCCCTTCCCCTCTGACCAGCCACCTCAAACTCAAGCGCCCTTCTCAAAACATGATCAACATCCCTCCTCAACACATGTCCATACCAACATACTCCGTTCGCCTTCGCCATCTGATCCACCGTCTCTTCCAAACCCAACATCTGCATCAAAACCTCAGTCTTCTTCCTGTCCATCAGCTTCACACCACACATCGCTCTCACCATTGCTCTCTCAGTCCTCAGAATCCCCATATCATTTTCGCTCAAACACCACGTTTTGCTCCCATACAATATCGCCGATCTCACGCAACTCCTATAAACTAATCATTTCATTTTCAGAGGAAACCTTTTCCCATATAACAACTCTTGCCATCTCCTAAATTTCACCATCCAAATCTTGCCATCGCTGTCACAGCTGCTCTGCACCCTCCACTCACACTCACTCTGTCCCCCAAGTGCGAAAACTCTTTAACCGTTTCCACCTCGTCACACAACTTTTCCACATGTTCCACCATCCCTCCTGGTCTTTTCTCGCATTTTCCACACACATTTAGTGTAAAGTTATTCTGTACTTTAACATACCTTCCCCTAAACCCCACTAGGGGACTGTCACCAGCAGACCACCATGAAATCTTTGTTCATGTGTTCAGATGTGAAGTATTTATGTGTTACTACATAAGCAAAAAACAAGTATGTTTCCCACCCCCTACCAGTGGCAAATTGAAAAATTGTGTGTTGTTTTGGTTATAAATAAAACCCTTGTAATTCTACATATAATCCTTCATTGAGTTGAATTGGAAAACAATCGGTAGTACCTACCATCTTTTTGGTTTGAAACATTACAATTACAATTACTTCACAAAAAATTGTAATTATGTAATTTGCTGAATTACTCCTTTATTGAGCCAACCCAGACCTCCACTCAACCTTAGAGGAAGTCTTGATGAGTGCTGTTTGCTTATTATTAATAGACCGGTTTACTAGCTAAAAATGTATGCATTCATTTTAACACAGATTGTCCCCTAACAACCTGAAAGCTTGCCCAAGTCTTGCCCAACAAAGTAACACTTACTGAATGCAAGTTGGATCCCAAATGTTGAAATGGTTTCACTACAAAAAGATTAATGGAATAATTCAGAACTAAGCTCCAAGGAAGAAAAATCCACAATTTCAAATATTTAGTAAACCAGTCTATTGGAGAGGATAAGTGGAGAAGATCGGCATGAGTGAAATAATACAGTGTTCCACATCGTAAATTAATTGCAGTACTTAGCAGATTCAGGGATTCAGAAGTATTCAGGGATGCTAGTTTTCAGGCAAAAGCCTGAATTTTGGTACTGACAGTTTATTTTTAGGCCATATGTTGGGCTTTATCAAGTACAAGATGGGCTTTATTGAGCCCAGATAGGCGTATTGTAGGTAATTTTTGGATCATCTCATCAATTATATCTGGCATTTCTGAGTATTACGAGTTATTGTGTCTTCTCCTCCTGCAGGCAAGAACTAGGAGATCAGCTGAACTTTGTCCAGGCCAACCTGAATGATTTCCAAAACCTGTTCCTGGGAGGCTCTCCCCTTAATCTGGATCTGGGTGGATTATCCGATGTAAGTGTCCTATCAGAAATGTATGCAATTATGTGTCTGTAAAGAAATAGTGAATAATTCTGAGTGTTGTAATACAACAGCTTCAGCATTTTATGGCTAGAAATTTATATCAAAGCCACAGACTATTCCTGTGACCACAGTTTTTTTTTTTTGGGGGGGGGGAATGTGAGCTACATAATCCCCCATAACTGTCTATAAAATCTAAAAATGAAGCCTTGAAAAGTTTGTATTTCAAAATGATTATTTAGTGCCTTAAAAAAGTGAAAATCTATGAGTACTCAGGTTGACCGGATTCATCATGCCCATTTCTTCCCATAGACTTACTGTGTGTAGATCTAGGTTATTTTATACTCCACTGCAGTGGAAATTGTTAATTTATGCATATCTTGCCAGTGGCAGCATAACTTTCCAAACTTTTGTATTCTAGAGTGTTTATTTGTCCATTTCGGCGCTACTATGTAGATCAGATATCTAAGTTTGACAATTTTTAAATTGAAGCTCCACAATGTTAGCCTATATGTCTTTAAACAATATCCCCATGGCAGTTACATCCATGGAATTACAAATAGACTTTGTACAGGCAAAACAATTTAGGTGGGATGGTGTGCTACAAATTGGAGATCTTTTAACATGCGTATTGTATCTCATTTATTCCAGTATAACACAAGCATTGGGCTATCCAATAGATAATTTTGGAAAGTGTGTCTGAAAAGAGACTGATGTAATCAACTTTTTCCTCATTTTAGTTGTTCATTTTAGTTTACAGTTAACTTAGTCGAATCTGTGGGGACCGAAGAAATAGCTTTGTCTTAGGTAAAATTTGACTTATGAGAGAGGTCCAAAACAAAAGAAAACAATGACTAGGGGCCAGGATTGAGCTTTAATGGCAATTATTTATCTATGTGTCTTTGACTTACTCAGAGTTAAGTGTATTTCATATATATATTCAGTATAGAACCAGAAGGGTTCGTTTAGTATATACTTTGTACAGCAATATCAGTATCAATATTGATTCTGTACAGACGATATGTTACCAGTGATGACAAATTCAAATACATTAACCAATTTCACAGCTTAGGGCTAAACATTAAGAAAACTTACATTTTTATGACATTAATCCATATTTATACACACTTTCCTAAAGATGTTTTATTGGTCTGCACCATGTGCCCCGTGGATGAAATGACTTATGAAAAGTCAAAATCCAATTTTACATCTTTTGGTTGATTTTTCTATGCCTTCATATGTTTCATTGATGACAAATTCAAAGGTATTGACCAATTTCACAGCTTTAGGCTAAACATAGGTGGGAAAAAAAAAAGGTATTTTGGTGATATAAGTCTCTATGTAGGTACACTTCCCCAAATATTATTTGTCTTACCACCTGCCCCATGGATTAGAGAGAATACACAATACTGGTTGATTACTTGCAGAACAACATCATTTAATATCAGCTGCTTTTCAAACCTTGCTTTGAAACAGATGGTATTCTAAAAATGTCACTATAGCAACAGAACACTTTGTTTCGGACATATCTGCTACACAAATCCCCACTGCTGACGAGGTACTAACACAGAAATCAATATATGGGACTATGTTCATTGTTGCCATACACACTGCAGCAACGGAGTGTATCAGTCGGGTACTCAAACTGCCAATCCCTCAACTTTTTATTGCATATGAAGTGAATTAGTCCCACATTATAATGCAAATGTAATTTACTCTCACCTGGAAAATAATGAAATGTGAAATCTTGATGACAGATTTTCCATCATCAACTAGTACTGTGTATTCTCTTTAACCCTCTCAATACAAACTCCATAGACTTTATACTTGATATTTTGAGTGTGGTACTGAAAGGGTTAACTGGGCGAGTTAGCACAGTGGTAGAGCGTCAAACCTCTAGACAGGGAGATTGCAGGTTCCAGCTCATGGTCGGGTCATACACCAAAGACCATTATAAAAAGGGTACCTACTGCCTCTAGCCTGGCAGTCCAATATCTAGGTGGTTTAGGGAGTTGAAACATATGGAATACCAGAGGACTAAACCCCCACTGTAGTCAAACTGTCTTCTGCAGCCATGTTGCCTAGGGTTATTGAAATGGAGATAGGCAATGCTTGATGTTTCACTATAGGAGCGGGACGGGTTTAACTTTAACTAACTGAAAAGGTTAATGGCACACCGAGAAAGGAGTATGATGAGAAAGTTTTGTTTGGGCCTGGTTTTGCAAAGTGGTGCTAAGGCTGGGGGATGACTGAACCTGGTATCTCAAACTGTTAAATGTTCAGAATGGCGTAAATTCATGCCTCCCTTAACACTGTAACAAGTGGGTAAGCCATCATTTGACCACCCACATGGGCTTTGTCTGTGTGAGTTTGGTAACTGAGATTGGAACAAAACAAAATCTTTGCCTACTAGCTACAAGGTTGTGTATTAAAAACTCATTTTCACCAAAAATTGAGATACACTGTTTTATCACCTCAATGATGCCTTACATTTGGGCTTCCCTGGGAATTGTTTAATTGAGAGGTTCTAATAATAATAGCTGTAATCATGGGGAAACATATTTTTAATATCATTAAGTTATAATCAAATTTCCCTCAGGGTCTAATCAAATTTCCATCTCTATTTCATTAGCTCCAACAGATATTTGATGTTCCAACGCTGCCAACGGTAAGTGCTGACAAAATGTCATGATCTAGCTGAGGTAATCTGTCGTACCTCCTTTTTTCCTTCACTCTATGAAAAATGACTGAAATTCATAATGTACTTAATTGCATTTCTTGAAAATGCATATGTCTGGACTTGTCAGCGTGAAAGCCATCAATAAATCAAGAAAGAAAAAGTTTTCCCCATTTTCCCATTAGATAAAAACAGGAGTAAACCTGTATAGCGTAATGATATGGAACCCTCTCTTCACAAGAGGTGTATTACTAGGTTTATACTGTGGAGAGAGTTTTAAAAAAGAGCTTAAAAGTCTACACAGTAGTGCCGCACTGTACCATTCTTGTTTTTTTTAGTCTGCGCACCAAAAGCATTCATCAAATTTGCATGGCACTGCAATGAAATCCAGATTTATGTGAGACATTTTACCTAGTAATTGCAGTGGAATAATTATGTCATGAAAGATATTATTGGTTGGACTTCGCTCTGTGTTCATCTCAGTGTACCAAATTTAGTTGTCTACATAAGCACAAAGGAATCAGATATCATGATAAATGATGATCTCATTTAAAGTTTGTTTGGTATATGTGTGCTCTGCCAGTGGAAACATAATACAGTGTATGATACTTTGGTAATGTAATAATAATATATTATTATGATATAGTAATACAATATTATGATAAAATTATAATGTAATCATAAATTATATATTATATATACAGAAAATATTGTAATATAATAATGAGATAATGATATAGTAACACAATATTATAATAATATTATAATAAAATAATGATAAATTATACATTATAAATACAGAAAATATAATATAATATCAGTTGACCATGTCAGCTGCATCCTTACAGTTTAATATCATTTCCATCTGGATTAACATAACTCATGGACCATAATACAACTCAACAAGACCAACTGGTACTCCTCAGTTTCCTTGATATTCTCCCATCCCTTCTCCCTTGTTTTGCAGGATGTCGTTGCACCAATAACAACAGAGAGTAACGGCAGTAATACAACAGGTATGAACCATTTCATTGACCTTATTGTTAGGATTACAATAGCCCTGATCTCTGGTGGTTAGGGGTACTTCATCTGTAAGGAAAGTGTTATCAGAAATGTTTCAGTGTTATCATAAATGTGTCAGTGTAATCAGAAAAGTTTCAGTGTAATCAGAAAAGTTTTATTGTCACCAGAAAACTTTCAGGGTTGTCAGAAATTGTTGGTATTATCAGAAAAGGTGCAGTGTTGTCAGAAATGTTTGTGTTACCCAAAAAATTCAGTGTTATCAGAAAAGTTTCGGTTTTATTAGATCAGAAAGGTTTCAGTGTTATCAAAAAGGTTTCAGTGTTACCCAAAAAAGATTCAGTGTGAGCAGAAAAGTTCCAGTGTTATCAGAAAAGTTTCAGTGTTATCAGAAAATGTTCAGTGTAATCAGAATTTTATTCAGTGTAAACAGAAATGTTTCAGTGTTAGCAAAAAAGGTTAATTGTTTTCAGAAAAGTTAGAGTGTTAACTGAACAGTTTCTGTATAATCAGAAAAGTTTCATTTTGATCAGAAAAGTTTCTTTGTGGATCAGAAAAGATTCTTCCTTCTCATCAGAAATGTTCAGTGTTATCAGAAAAGTTTTATTGATTGCTATCAGGTGTGTAAGCTCACAGGAGTATTGCTACCATTGATACAGATTTAAAAAGTTCCACATGGCTATTGCTAATATGTTTGTAGGACAGTGGATTTTAGTGAAGTAGATAAAATACATTTGGTAAAACACATACATCCTTAGCTTATTCATTTTTTCTTGGGGGGGGGGGGGAGCAATGTGGTTCCAAACAACACTATTATCTTCATGCACATGTAAAAAAAAACAATATAGCTGTATGAAGTTGATTGTAATTTCCAAAAGATGCTCGATATGGTACTGTTGAAAAATGGTCACATTAAAGCCCAAATATAGGTTTAGTATATGGTAAAAAAAAATCAAATTTCTTTGCCATTAAGTTTTTAGATAGACATATATCATATGTCAATGGCCTGAAATTGCTCACTCTGAAACTCTATTTTCGAGAAACTACTCAAAATGTAAATGTCGGGGGATTGGGGGGGGGGGGCAACATTTTTTCATAGGCAATGTACATAATAATATCAGCTCACTGATGGTTTAAAAACCAAAATATGTCAGTATAAACAATTTTTGTTCGGTTAGAGGGGGAGGGGTTATGTTTGATGGACAATGCTGTACTTTTTGAGTGATTGCTGAAAAGGCAAGTTGTTCCTCTGTACGTTTATTTCATTGCAGGTAATGAGTTGATGACCTACACACCATCCATGTCCATGCCCCTCGGTGCTCTGATGTACGACGATGAAGACTCTCTCTTGAAATCACTGGATGATGACTCTATTGCCTTGAGTAAGCAGGAGCAACAAGATAAAGACAACCCTGCCAGCTTGTCATCGTAAACCATTTACTTTTATTTATTTTTGTTCTATTTTTTTTAAATACAGAATCTTGCTGCATGACTGTGGGAATTAGTGCTGTATTGTTTTGGTTATTTCCAAAACCAGCTAACGTACCGTTGAAACTGGGTGGGTTTTGGTTGACATTCAAACAATGTTTCAAAACTCTTTTTCTGAAAAAAAGAAGAAAAAAAATAATTATTCCCTGAAATAATAGTACCAATAAGATAGTGTGCATAGTAAAATATTGTTTCTGCTTCTTGACCATTGCTTACTGGTCAAGTATTTGGCTAACAAGTAAATTACTTTAAGTCTGTCATTGTACAAACGTCTCCTAGCAATTACTTAGATTACAATGTCATGTTTCTGCCACAAAATGACAAAAAATTGACAATTGAAACCTACTTATTCAAAATGGTTTTCCTTCTTCATGGTCGGATAGGGTCAGTTAACCGCCAATAGAGGGAATATTTTGAAATGAATTGTACAGCATAATGTTTGATATTACTAGACATGATCTACAACCTGTGAATTATTCTAAATTGTTGGTAATAGATGTAATGTATTGGTGTGACATATTCAACAATCAGATTGAAATGTTTTGAATTACAACTAGAACACTTTTTATGCCTCTGCCCCAAAGTGGGCCAGAAGGCATGTTTTCCAGTTGTTTGATTATCCACAATTTCTTGTTAACCAGATTACTGAAATACTACTGTAGAGACTTCAATAAAACCTGGATGATTGAATTGCACATTGCTCAGCCTGAGGTCCAAGGTCAAATGTTACACAGAGCAAAAAAAACCAAAAATCAGAGAGCAAACTGTGGTCATTTGTTTGTGTTGGTGGATGGATACATAATCATTGACTATGCATAGTTAAATTGCTTGCATTGACAACAAGATGTATTTCATGTTCAAATTTGTTTCAATACAGTGATTAATACAGAAAACTTTCATCAGTTGGGGTGAATCATAGAAGAAGACAATTTAAAGCCTATACCAACCTTGTATTATTTAGCTGACAAGCTTTCGTCCAACACCTGTGGGCTTCCTCAAGCCAACATGGATTGGGATAATGCACACATAATTGACTTTGAAACAAGCTTTTGGCCCAGAAAGATTATGGAGGCCATATGGATTAAAAACACCAAACCAACACTGAGTAAGGACTTTGGATGTACTTTGTCTCCGTTATATGCTCCAGTGATTTCCAAACGACAGAGAGCAACTGTCAACGGGGAACCACTCCAGTTGGCTTGAAAAGTCCACAGGTGTTTTTGGTTGGTAGATGCTTTGATTTTTCTTCTTCTAACACATCGATTATTTTGTTGTTATACTAGTTTGGTGTACCGCATAGGCTACAAGCAGAGTGCACCATCTTTTTTCAGGGGCAGCGTGTTATTCAGAAGGTACGTTATTCCTAACACAAATTGAATTTCCTGTACATTTGTACCTGAGGGCTTGTTCATCTGAAAATGAAATAGGGCTCATTAATTTGAATTGGTAGTGTTTGATCCTTAGGAATAACAAACTGTCGGGAAAGCGAACCTTGGGAATAACGACCTGTAACCCTTTTTCTGCCTTGTCAAAACCCTGATCCGAGTTCTACTTGAAAACAATGTGCTATTATACAGAGTGTTTTGAAAATTGCATAACCCAACTTCCACCAGGAATATATAGTCTTATAAACATAATTATGTTTATTGCAATATGTCATCGCAAAGATGATTTATTACTCTTTCATTTGATACCATATTTTGTAATATTTAAGCCTTAGGTTGTTGAATTGCAAATATTTTAAATGAGCAATGTTAAAATGCTTTGCGCACAAGATTTAGATCTATTCATCAACACAATCACTGATGGTTATTCAGTGAGACCTCCCCTTTTGAAAGAACAGAAGGGGATTATTACAAATATGGTATCAAATGAAAGAGAAATAAATTACCTTTGCGATGACACATGGCAATAAACATAGATTGCATATTATACCTAGTAGAAGTTGGGTTCTGCTTTTTGCAAAACACTCTGTATACACTGTACCATATTATATGGTAGTGTAAATAGATGCATTTTGAAAGGTTAAGAAAAATCAATGCATTGTAATTTTGATGTATGCCTTTATTCAATTACAGGGGAATACAGTACCTAATGTCACTTTGTATACAAATATACCACATATTGAGGGAAATTAGGCCTGTACCCATGAAGTCACCCAAGAATTGATAAAATGCACAATTACTATTCACTGTGTGGTCTGTAATGAGAGGCCTCAGAAGATTTATTTGGCACATAGTCTGTGAATCTAGTTTCAATTATAGATTGCTATTATGCCAAAACTTGTATAATTGTTCATTTTAAGTTTAATCAAATTGATTACAGGTTACCTGCTATGCTGCTACTAAAAATACAAAATTTGACATTCTTGCTTATTTATAGTTTTATTATTTTTTTTTCAAGGTATCAGAAATGAAATGAAGACTTAAATGATTTTCATGTATATTTTAACTTATTTTTATGTTGGAGATGTGTGTGTTGTGTGATGATTTGATTTACACGTGCACACATATGAATAAACCAAACCATAACATGCAAGTTCCAAAAATTGGTAAATTCAAGAGTGTTTCCTCATCAAGGTACCTGCAGCCCCATTACAATCAACAGTTCCAAGTAATGTATGGCCCAAATGTCCTTAAGAAATAGATCACAAGTGAATCAAGTGTAGATATTGACATTCATTATTGCAAGATGACCCTGCTTAGTAGCGTTCAGTGGGACTATTTTCTCGTGAATGAACCTCCTCAGTACCATTGTAATAAAACTCCATAAACTTTGTACATGATAGTCTAACAACGGTATTGAAAGGGATACCAGATGTGAAAGCTATACATATGCCTGTGGGTTAACCATTGTACAAATATAAATTCAAATACACTGTACATCTCAAAATATCTACAAAAGAAAATGTAAATATATTTTGGAAAGTCAGTTTTAACAGCAGAATTAATAACCTTTGAATCATATGCACTTCTGTTGTAGTCATCAGAAAACAGTAGAAGTAGTAAAAGTAGAAGACATAGTTTTCATAACTGTACTGTTGAGCACTTGGAAATGCAGATATAGCAGTTGGAGTTTTTTGCTATAAGGAGCTATTTAAAAAAGACAGTTTAGGTAGATAGTTTAATACAGTGTAGAGATGTAGAATTTGTGTTATATGTTTGGCCATTTATAGCAGTAGTATTAAAAGAAAAGGAGGCTTCAATCTCTGAATGTTCAAGTATATGTATGCAAAACAAATGAAGACACAAATGTAGTTACACACGTGTGTTCTGTAAATAAGAGATAATATTGTATGAAATACATGCTCTTGCTAGCAAAATAAATAAGCAGTTTGTAATAAGACTGGTTTTGTGTTTTGTTTCTGTTACTGGAGAAGTTTGTGCATGTAAACTGGGGACCTGTTGTCAGAAATATAATGGTTTCATTTAACATTTTTATGCCTGCGCAACGAAGTTGCCGGAGGCATCATGTTTTCGGGTTGTCCGTCCATGCGTCCGTGCGTCCGTCCTTTCGTCCGTCCGTCCGTCCGTCCGTCCGTCCGTCCGTCCGTCCGTCCGTCCGTTACCGGATCTCGTTACCGCGATAACTTGAGTAGCGGCTGGTCGGATTGTCATGTAACTTGGGTGAAGTATGTATTATGAGGCACCAATGAACTGAATTAGATTTGAGGCTGAAAGGTCAAAGGTGCAACAGGTCACCAGCCCTAAAAGATAATGTCTGACTTGGGCCCGTTACCGCAACTCTGAAGCAGAGGTCGGATTTTGATGTAACTGGTGAGTATGCATTATGAAGGCAGCAATGAACTGATTTGATTGTGGGTTGAAAGATCAAAGTCAAAGGTCACCGGCCGAAATATGTCTGACTTCGGGCTCGTTACTGCGATAATTGAGAATGCCAGTTGATTTTGGTTGTAACTTAGGTGAAGTAATTATTATGATGCAACAAATGAAACTGAAATAAGATTTTGTAGCTGAAATGGTCAAAGGTCAAAGGTCACCAAGGCCTTAAATTGCTAGATTTGGGATTCTTACTAGAGACAGATAACCTTGTGAATGGCCAGTCGGATTTTGTGTGTTAACTTGATGAAGTATTATTCATGATGCATAGTAGACTGATGTATTTGGGGTTGAAAGGTCAAAGATCGCGGACCTAAGATATATCTGACTGGCTATTACGCCGCATAACTTTATGAATGGCCTTTTCGATAATTTTGTGTAAGCTGGTGAAGTATGTATTGATGCAACAATGAACTGATTAGATTTTGGGGTTGAAAGGTCAAAGGTCACAGGGCCTAAAACATGTCTGATTTCGGCTAATTATCACAATAACTAAGAAAGGCATGTTGGATTTGAATTAACATTGGGTGAAGTTATGTATAGTAATGGGCACCAATGAACTGAATAGATAATTGAAGTTGAAAGGTCAAAGGATCACGAGGCCTGATGGATCATCTGATTTGGGCTCATTACATGTTAACTTAAGAATGGCTGGTCCCTGATTTCAGTCAGTCAGCAGTGTGTATGGCAATAGCATAAGAGGCACTGACAGCAGGACACATTAAACTTCTCTGTGCACTTTGGCATACTTAATGAGCTGAGACTCTTCTTTTTGAAATTACAAATAATTCTGATTAAACGTGGTTTAATAAATAAGAAATTAAAAATGACTACATAGGCAGATACTACAAAGTTATATCTCTATGTGTTTCTATTTAATTTGATCTATGATAAGATTATAAAACTTGAGGTCAAAAGATGGTAAAAACATGAATTTTTCTTTTCTGTTTATCAAACTCAAAATGAAAGCTAAATCGGGTTGCATCTCCTTCATATTTAACAATCAATTGTAAAGCCAAACTATTCAACTTCTGTCTATGACATTTGTTTGCTATTTTAGTTGTAAAACCAGTCAGGATCCAGCAAAAATATCAGAAGATGCAAAATATGACCATGATTTCTGCAATCACTGTATGTGATTGCTGACCCAACCACTGGCGGTAATTCAAAACAAGACCGACCCACTCGTGATGACGTTGATGTGAGCTGCTGCCAGTGCATGCAGTGAAGGCATGTTTTGTAATTCTCTCTGGCCAATCAGCTAGTTTATAGGAACCACAGCATCCAAAATGAAATACTTTCTCATATTTTACTGAGTGGGCATTTATGTACTCATGTTGGCACTTGCTGGATCCTGACTGGTAATACAACATGAATAGCAAAAACGCAACAAACATAATAAGAAAGATGAATTGTTGCTCTTTAACAGTGATGTAAAATCTAGTAGATGGCAAGAATATTTAACTAGAAGTATTAACTGTTCGATAAATTCATTGCAATTTCTATTTTTACATAAAATTTGGACGGGCTTCATTTACACATTTGAAAGCAATATAAGTGTCAAATTAAAAGATATTGATGAAAAGCTTAGAAAATATCTCCTTTACAATGATGTATCACACTAAACTATTAGAATTGAATTTTCTAAGTTTATTGGAGTGTTCAAATGATATGTCCCCCTCATTAAATATATGCACAGCGCATTCACGCCATGAATACGCCCGTTCATTAAAGGAGGGATTTTTGATGCACTGGCAGACTGACTGTTTGATGAGTTACTTGGGTGAAGTATGTATTATAAAAGGACCAATGAAACGATCAGATTCAGGAGTTATAAAGTCAAAGGTCGAAGGTCACAAGGCTCCATACTTAGTTCTTTACGCCACGATAGACATGAAACGGCTTATCGGATATTGATGTTACTTGGGGAAGTAAGTGTTATAAGGTACCAATGAATTGATCATATTTATGGGTTTAAGGATAAAAGGTCAAAGGTCAACGAGGACCCATATTAATATCTTTACCACGATAAACTTGAGAGAGCAGCTTATCGGATATTGATGTAAATTTTGGTGAAGTAATGTATTATGGGCGCATAAATGAAATTTCAGAGTTGAACGGTCAAAGATTACGATGCCCCGTACAAGTCAAAGTTTGGAATTGGATGGGGTGCGGAGGCATACTATTCATCGGCTGCGCACAGCCGAATTGCTCTAGTCTTTATTCAGTTTTATTTCGAAATCATTGCAGCTGACTGGATTTTGTTGAAATACAGATTGTACCATAGAAACCATTAACACATACATGCAAATTCAAGGGTGAACATTACAATTCAGATGTAGGCATATTTACAATAAACTTAGCAAAAATGAAAGTAGATAACATTTTGATGGAGTGTCATGGATTTGTCGGGATTTCTGATTTGCTCAAATTTGATTATTTTGTGTTTCTCAAAATACTAGATTGATATATTACAAAATACAAGTAGAAATTGGTGTATTTTCATAAAACAAAGCATTTTCCTTACACAATGAACAATGTGGAGAAAAAGAGACCACCATCATAAACAAAACTTGATAATGATAAGACTCAAAAATATAAAAGGGGAAAAATCAAAACATGGGCATCAAAGGCACAAAAGGCAGGAAAGAGACGGGAAAGAAAAAGGATTGGTTATGCATGAATGTTATACATTGCAACTGTGTGTGTGTGTGTGTGTGTGTGTGTGTGTGTGTGTGTGTGTGTGTGTGTGTGTGTGTGTGTGTGTGTGTTGTGGTGTGTGCGTCGTGCGTGGCGCGTGCGCGTGTAGTGCGTGTACGTGTCTTGTGAGTGTGCGTAGTGCGTGTGTGTGTGTGTGTGTGCGTGTGTGTGTGTGTGTGTAGGTGCATGTGTATGACCTGATATGGGGGCCACTTACAAGTTTTAAAAAGGGGGGTCTTTTTAACACTGATGAATGTGTTTTTTAAAAAAAAAATTAACATTACCAAACACTCTGTACCGTATTCAGGATTATATTCAAATAATGAAAAGACTACATCATTTCAGGGATTCCGGATGTCTGACTGATAATTGTGCGAATATTCGTAGGATAATATAAGATGATTGATCGAATGCCTTATTGGTTAGCTGTCATATTTGTTCCATTGGTCTTCGTAAGTCATTCCAAATACAGGGCGCAGTTTCATTACATTGAATTCTTTCTCCCAAAAGGGGGGGGGTCATAGTAGCACTCGTCAAATATTTGTAAGCACTGTAGTAACATTTTCGGGGCTTTATTTCTACATAATAATACTTACACTTGGTTTGGGATCCGAGGATCTCTTTTTTGTCTTGCATACCATAGAACACTTACTATTTTTAATCGGAGGTGGGGGGGGGGGTATAGACATGTACCTGACCGGTATGGCGGATGCAACTCGTTCCCAGGGTCCTGGGTCAGGGATGACCTCATAATATCAGCTGAGTGTCAGACGGTCCGTTTCATCCTGTGGTCATTCACAATGTCAGCAATGCTGCCATAATAACCACACCACGATCATAACCGGGGTGAAGGTCATTATTTGCTGGGGGGGGGGTGCATTCTTACTGTGACATGTCTCGTTTTGGATAGGCAATAGAGTCTGGGGAAATAGCCCGGGAATTTGAAACGAAGATACAACTGACATTTCGCCTGGTCGTACGTTAAGAATTACTTTGGCAGTATGAAATTTTGAGTGGATCTACTATAAAAAGAAAGATGGCTGCAGCAAGATGATAATATTATCTTTAAGGGGCATACTGTCTTCGAAATTACAACTATTGTAATTCAATTTTATGCTTCCCTTAATTCCTTGCTGTTGTTTTTCCCCTTTGTTTTATATTCCGTAGAATCATCTCTTCCTTCCTTCTAATTAAATATCTAAACACTACACAAAAGTAAGTTTCCCTTTTCAAAATACCATAACTTTTTAACGAAACAAATTTCAGCGGAGAAATTTTGCAGGGGTATTTTTACACTCATTGCCTAACTTCTGTGTAAAATAGGATTGAGCCGTCAGGTCATGCATGAGGGAGCATGAATTAAAGGCAAAATTGTCACTTTTCAAAAGTCACGGAGTCATTATGCCAAAATAACAGTAAAAAATGTATTTTTGCTTTATAAATTGAGCTCACTCAGGGGGAGCTCACTCTTATGTTTGTACAACATGTGCTGATACGTTTTGCGGAAAAATATCCGATTTCAGTTTTTTCAATAAAGTTAATGGATTTTACAATTTCAAAATTTAGGAAAGATGGAAATTTTCAAATTGAGCACACTGAACCGAAAATATGTGGAAAGTGTCTGGAAAGGTGTAAGGGGAAGCAACAAGTTGTCATCAACAATGTTCAATCTGATGGATACCCCCTTTCCTGGGAAGTGCCCCAGGGATCAGTAATGGGGCCGTTAGATTTCATTTTATATACTGGTCCTTTAAGCCACATCATCTCCGCTCATAAAGGTGTGCGCCACATGCTCTATGCAGATGACACTCAACTATAATCATCCAACGCGATAGTCTGGCAGGTGGCGTGTCAACTATGGAAGACTGTGTTAAGGCATAGATACTATTCGTTTATAGTATCAATGGTTAAGGACGCCAAGCTTTGGGCCAGCAGACTATCTACAGCTTAATAATGGTGATAAGACCGAACTCCTACCTCCCAGTACCGCAAACGCACTGAGTCCCCCACACTCACCGTCGATGGTTCAAAAGTAAATCCGTCTGCTTCTACCCGAGATCTTGGTGTCATACTCGATAACAATTTCAACCTTAAAGAACACATTCGCAAAGTCTGCCGTGCTGCAACTTTTGGGATCTACACAATTGGTAAATCCGCAAATACCTCAATCAAAGTTCTACCGAGCGTCTCGTCAATGCCCTTGTCACCTCACACCTGGATTACTGCAACAGTTTACTGATTAACATAGGCCTACCTGCCTCTCATCTCGCCCCACTCCAGCACATTCAGAACACCGCTGCTCGCCTCATCACTCGCACCAGAAAGCACGATCACATCACACCCGTCATTCGTTCACTTCACTGGCTCCAAATTCCTCAGCGCATCCAGTTCAAGATCCTTTTACTCACTTACAAAGTCATCAACCACCAAGCACCCTCGTACATATCTGAACTGATTGCACCTAGATCTGTCACCCGTATGAATCTTCGGTCATAAAGTCTACACTTGCACCTGGTCCTCGCACCCACACCCGTTACGGCGATCGTGCCTTTTCTGTCTGTGCCCCCCTCCTTTGGAACAATCTTCCCACCCACATCCAAAATGCACCTACCCTGGACACTTTCAAACGAACACTCAAGGCTTATCTGTTTCAACAATAATTTGGATTCCGATACTGAATAGTGACTTTTATTTGAACTTCACCCATTTGTTTCATTTAGCTCTACAGTAATTAGTATTTATGTAATGTGTCTCAATTTATTTATTTCTAATGTTAATTTTGTTGTTTTTTCATGTATAATTATGTAGAATTTGTAAAGCGCTTAGAAACAAAGTGTAATAAACGCTATATAAATGTTAATTATTATTATTATTATTATTATTATTATTATTATTATTATTATTATTATTATTATTATTATTATTATTATTATTATTGTTATTATTATTAAATGATAACTATTATCATTTTATATGATAACTGATTAACAGAAATAGCGCTAAATCGTTCATCAGAAACAGAATTTGTCAAAATCCTGTATCAAAAATCCCCCCAAATGACCCCTGTGAATTTGAAAAGTGACATTTATACCTTAACTATGTGCTCACAAACGCATGAGTCACATTTTCACACAGAAGTTTGTCAATGATGACGAAATACTCCTGCCGAATTATTTTTCTCAAAACCATTTCGTTAAAAAGTTATGGTATTTTGAAAAGGGGAAATTACTTTTTGTGTAGTGTTTAGATAATATGTATAACAACAAAGAGGGAAGTTTCCCTGAAGTTTCTATCACCTGCCCTCTACGGGGGCGGAAACAAAGGGCAAATTAAGTGGATTCATGTCATTCAACATTCATTAAATTATTCATTTTTATTTTGTCTTGTGTTGTTCCTGGTAAAATAAGAACAAAAAAACGGTTACTTTGATGATGTCACGTTGACTCAGTAGGCCTATGGAGAACATGAAGTATAGAACTCGGCACTAAAGAAAGTCGAATCGTTGACGCAGAGGGAGCGTTAGAGTACAACAAGGGATATCCGGTAGCCGCTATCTCATCGAACTATACGACGGAAATAGTACTACCCTGGGTACGATAAAACACCGACCGGGGGGGGGGGGGCGAGGGTGGACTGTCCTGACACCGGGGTAACACCTACAACCTGTCAAGCTGTCCCACATAGTACACCATCTCATGGGGATATAGAAAAATGAATCATGAATTTTATGCAGTTTTTTTTTTCTAACCTTTTTTTTTTTAGTTTGCCGAATCTGTATCGTATCACATTCACAGTAAATAAGGTGAGTGTGTTTCCTAAATATAGTCTATCCTCCAGACATTATAAGGCTCAAGTCCTTAGTAACACATGTGGACATCATGAAATATCAGTGGTAAAAATGCTGTAACGGCTACGAATTGTATTGATATACAGAAATTTTCCCAGAAGAATATTTTGTGTAAATAATAATAATAATAACAATAATAATGTTAATAATAATAATAATAACAATAATAATGATAATAATGATAATAATAATAATAATAATAATAATAATAATAATACTGATAATAATAATAATGAAAATAATGATAACAATAATAATAATAATAATAATAATACTGATAATAATAATAATAACTTTATGCAGTTTTTGTTTTAACACCACCCCCCCCCCCTTTTTGTCCGAATCTATATCGTATTACATTCACTGTAAATAGTGAGTGTGTTTCCTAAATATAGTCTATCCTCTAGACATTATAAGGCTCAAGTCCTTTGTAACACATGTGGACATCATGAAATATCAGTGGTGAAAATACTATAACTGCATCGAATTGTATTAATATACAGAAATTTACACAGGAGAATATTTGTTGAAATGATAATAATGATAAAATATTGATAATTATCATCATTATCATCATCATCATCATTTTCATCATCATCATCATCATCATCATCATCATAATAATAATAATAATAATAATAATAATAATAACAATAATAATAACAATAATACAAATGAAATAATGAAAAATGAAACAATAATAGTAATAGTAATAATAACGAACATCGTAATTTCCACGAATTTCACATCGCAAAATCAACCAAAATATTTCCATAGTGTACATACTTCGCATTTGTTCCTTGGCATTAAGGTATACTGATTTATGATATCAAATGAATAATGAGGATGAGATAATACCTGTGTTCTACACATAACACTATCAACAACGACAGAAAACATACAACCTCATTAGGATTTAAAAAATATATATATGATAGGAGACATAGTCTTATGAAATCAACATTCATCCTTTTCAAGACACAGAATTCCTAAGACTGGATCAAAGCAGTCAGATTCTGATTCAGGGTCATGTTAATACGACCTTGATGTAATTTTAACATTCATGATAACTTATCCTTCCTTCAAGGCCTTTTATATAGAGGTTGCAGTCTAGTGCGAGGCGGACCCCCACTCTCAATATGTAAAAGAGACACATGCATTTCATCTGCTGTTTATTTGCGAGGAAAAAAAAGACATTAAAGCGAGAAAAGGTGAATGTGAGTATGTTTGTAAGTCGACTGACTGTATATTCACATTTCCTGATTGTCGGATTTGAAAGAAAAAAACTTCAGCCATTTCCTTGCTTTTCCTCACGTCTTCATCAAAATAACCCAAACCCTTATCTTAACGGCTTCAATGCACTATTGAACACAAGACACACAAAATTAACAGTAGAACTTTGAATATTTGCTTCTGTACTCGTTATAATAAGCTACAAACAGCAAGGAATTAACTTTTTTTATGGTCTGTTATGGCAAACTTTTTACCTAAAAGAGCACTATGGGTATGGCACCAACTATGCATGTTAACAGTACTTTTCTCTCAAAATGCAAAATTAAAAAGTGACTTCATCGAAGGCTAGCGGTCTGATGTCATACGCGGGCAGAATTCGCGGGTTATCCTGACCCGTCTGGTCTTGGTTCCAACGAAACTTTGAGCAAGTCAATCGGATCCGTCGTCTGCAAGTCCTTCTCATGGGGTGGAAATATTGCAGCCAATAGTTGAATCGAGAGAAAGTTTTGGTCCATCTAGACATTAATGTTTGTAATCTTGTGGAATTACAGACATGACATGGACGTTACACTCAAGACGCGCTGTTCGTTTGCGAGAGATGTCCTTGCGGCTTAAATAAGTGATTCAGGTTTCAGCAAGTGATCATCTTAAACATCGGAACTTTGCGACGTAATGTGCAGCCATCATTGAAGAAGACATAGTTGTGTGCACAACCAGGGAAAGGGGACCTGGACCTGTGCTTTCAGTCCAGACCGGATGAATAACTATTACGATTTATTTGTTTGCTAGCCAAATTTGAGCGGTATTACACACATCCAAGACTCAAGATAGAAATCACAAACAATATTCACGATGAAGATCGTTCTATCATTACTTATAACAATCTCTATCTGGAAGATATCAAGTGCTGGTGGTAAGTGATGATATTAATTTTTTTATCAATAATAGTTCTTGACGCAATATATCCTTACATATTTATTTAATATACTCTCTTTGATTAAAATAGAATGAAAAGATTCTCTCTTTAACGAGCAAATTAAAAAGAGTGGAAAAGGTAAATATTCAGAGTGATTTTGGAGTAAAAGTACTGATTTCTAATGTTTGGGATGACCTCGGAGATTACTAGGAGTAAAAATCCCATTTTTATCTTCAATTCAGTCTGAATTCGCTATTTTTCATTATTTCAGGAATTCAGTCATTAGAAAGTGAACAGTTTTCACTCTTCCCTTTTTCAAGAGAGCATACGTATGTGAGCCTATATTCCTGCGTTCCGTTAAGATCTGCAGGGAAATTTATCTCCAGGAAGTGTTACCTTGGTGTTCAATTTCTACAAGGTCCTTTAATTTTAGAAGCAAATTGAGAAATATCACAATATACAAACAATGAATAGCACATAATAAATAAATGTCCTTACAAAATGACCTTATAACTTACCAATTTAGACCTGAATTTAATTTCCCCCAACGTGGTTACCCAAGGACTCATTAGCTATTGCAAAGCAACTGCATGCTGCTTACCATTCTCCGTACCATAACAAAATGCTATACTCCTGTAAGGTTCTGAGTGTAGCAGTGGAAAGGTTAGTATGATGATGATGATGATCATCATCATCATCATGATCATAATAACAATAATAATAATAATAATAATAATAATAATAATAATAATAATAATAATAATAATAATAACAATAATAATAATAACGGTGTTTTAGCGCGTGTACTGTCATATCTGGTACTCATAAAATGATTTTAATAAGTCCATCATATGAATTTCATGTAGCTGTTCATTAATCTTTCTTCACCCCACTCTTAATGTTTCGAATTTCCAGTTATTATCTTTCTCTTATTACCCCGCTCCACTTCTATTACATGTAGCTAATTAGGTTGATTATTTTTCCGCCTTGAAATCCCTTTAGTAACTTTTGTTACACATACTACCATCGATTTTTTTCCCCCGTGAACCGTGGTATTAACTGAGAAGAGGGTCTATAGGACTAAAAGGTATTTCATGGAGGCTTGTTTACGGTGAAAGGGACTTTCCCTGAAAGTTGTACGTCAGTATAATAATTGATAACAACGAGAACTAATTCAGCCGGAACTCGGTAATTGGGCTGGGAGTAAGGGTACAAGTCGTGTATTATGACAATAATGCTAGAAAAAATACCGTACAAACCCGAAAAACATCGAGATTACAGCCAAATTCCCCCTCCACAATAACCTGCCTCTGCTCTCTAAAAAAAATAATGAGTAAAAATATTCACTCTTTGAATAGTAATTTTTTTTTTAAAAAATGAATTTAGAGTGAATTTGGAGTGAAAATGTGTTTTCCATTAATTTTGGAGTGACCTCCGGGATCACTCTGAGATTTCGAGTGATCCTTGAGGTCACTCCTAAATGAATGAAAAACACACATTTTCACTCCAAATTCACTCTAAATTCTTTTTTTTAATTCACTCTTCAAAGAGTCAATATTTTCACTCATTATTTTTTTAAAAGAGTGTATCTCTAATTTTCACCATGAACACAGTTGTTAGCTTTATCATCAAATTCAACCCGCATGAACTCTTGAACACAAGTGTACATACACGATCTTGTAACTTTCAATATTTTCTCATGAAATATCTGCCGTTTAAATCACCTTTTCCCTGATTTATTAAATTACGACAGGTCCTCGATTTGAGGCTTAGTATTTATATTGTGCGCAGCAATATACACACCATCAATGTCACACTGCCTGGTATATGCCGGGTTGTTCTGGGGGCAGGAAGAGGGAAGTTAGTCATACCAAGTCCCATGGCAGCCGATAGTGGGGTATATATAAAAATTATATGTAGCCGGATATACCCCGCACTGTTTTCAACATGTAAGACGGTAACCCATAGATGTAGTTCAAGAGAGGGTACTCTATGTACTCTTAGTTTTAGTCCCCCATTTACTTACAAGTCACAGAAAAAAAATCATACATGCAGCTTAAAGCTACCCAACATGTACAAAAGCATACACCGTGACAAAGACAATTCTGAAAAGTAATTCCATACTCTGTAAATGTCACGGAGGTAATTTCCATTTCTTAAGGAGTGTGATTAGGGACCTAAGATTTTAAAGGCAATGTTCACACTGACATCAAGTTGGTTTTAATAAAAGCAGAAAAATGAGAGAAACATATTGATGAAAGTTTGGCGAAAATCCAGCAAAGAATAACAGAGTTATGACGTTTCGAAGTTTAAAATTTGTGACGTCACATGCGAGCAGCTCCCCATATGTCATGTGATATAAATTCCATAAAAGTCCCGTTTTCTCAGAAATTTGAAAATGATTTTACCTGTGCATTCAATATATTATCAGAAACATTATTTCACACATGCTTATATGAAAAAAAAACATTCAATTATCATGAACCATTAAGAAATGGCAATTTATGGAATTTATATCACATGACATATGGAGAGCTGCTCGCATGTGACGTCACAAGTTTAAAACTTCGAAACGTCATAACTCTGTTATTTTTGGTGGATTTTCGCCAAACTTTCATCAATATGTTTCTCTCATTGTTCTGCTTTTATTAAAACCAACTTGATGTCAAGGTGAACCTTGCCTTTAAGAGAGTGGAAAGAATTTGTCGTTTTGGAGCTAAATTTTCCACTCTCTTAAAATTTAAGCTCCGAAATTTAGCTCTAAATGGAGTGGTACCTTATCACACGCCTTGAGGAGTGGAAATCAGCTCCGTGACATTAGAGAGTTTAAAGATTGGGTTATTGATTTGCACGTCAAAAAACATCTATATGAATCAAATCAGCTGAAATCATATCCAATGTGAAGATTAATATAAATAAACACCTCTCATAGAGACTTGGGGTAAAATATTGAGTTTTGGTGAAAATCTGGACGGTTAAACTTCATCCTTTTTCCATTTGCTCAGGAGCAAATTTAAAGAATCCGCGACGTCAAACGTGCACGTGCCGTTCCAAAATGGTCCGATCAGCCGTTAGCCAATTAAGGTCGCGCAGGCGATATCCGTTAGCCAATCAGAGGGCTGCGCTCGTCTTGCTACGGTGCACAGTAACCGCAATTCGCATTTTGAGCAAAATTGAAACTCACAGAAAGAACAACATTCTGGTAACATGTCGTTATTAGTTTTTCTCATTAAACAACAAATTCATGACGTATGGATCTCAGACTTTCAACACACCATTTGTAAGTACTAAACTACCGTTTGGTATTGATAATGAAGGGAAGTAATGGACTTGCACATCCCTGCAAATCAATAACCCAATCTTTAATGTCATGGAGCTCCACTCCTTTCGGAGCTAAAATTTTCAGAGAGTGGAAAAAAACAGTCGTTTTGGAGCTAAAATTTGTCTTTTTGTCTTTTTTTCACTCTCTAAAAGTTTTAGCTCCAAGAGGAGTTGTCTAACATTCCTTAAGGCAGGACCCGTCACCGGGGGTGCAGAGATATATATTTTCGCGGCCAAAAAAAAAATATTACGGCCATGATTCGCGGCCAAATCAAAAGGCCGAAAAGTTGCTCAGCGGCCAAATTTGAACAAAAATAGACAAAAATAGACATACACGTCTTTTTGCCAGGGGTGCTCTGCACCCCCTGCAAAAATATATGGGGGTGCTGCAGTACCCCCTGCACCCCCGCTTCCCAGGGCCATGCCTTAAGGAGTGGGAATCAGCTCCGTAACATTAAGAGAGTAAATATAAGGATTATTAATTAGAATCAATCAAACAAACAAACGAATAAACAAAACGAGCCAGTTAAATATTCGAGACAAAGGACAAAACTCTAAGAAAATCTCGTTTGGTGTGGCTTGGACATTTTTAGCTTATACCAAAACTATGACACTGATGTGACTCGAACCTGTATTTCAAGACTTAAATATTAAACCTGGACGTTGCTTCCGTAAACTATGTAATGGTATGAGGCTTGTTTGATACATAATTACACAATTTTAATCGCATTTCAGTACAGCGTTTCACATAATTATATGTGACGAGTGGTGGTAGAGGGGCAAACCATGTCTAGGCTGGGGTAGATTAGTCAGTAAGTCTCGGAACAGCGTAGACCGACGGATATCCGACAAAAATCAAGTCATTTCCATGTCGAGTCTCACCAACCTCTTCATCCCACATTACAGCACCCTTTGTAGCCCCTTGTCTCTTTTTTTACACTCTTATAAATCCCGGTCAACTGACTCCGGAAAAGAATCCGTTGGGGGCACACACCTGAAAAGGGTCAATTTTAACCAAATTCCCGGGTCAAGGTTGACCAGAATATGAGTCAAACTGACTTGGATTTTGGTCAAACTTGACCCGGAAATGTGTTAAAACCTGACGCCCTTTTCCGGGTGTGCCCCCAACGGATCTTTTCCGAGTCAGACTGACTCGGAATTTTTAAGAGTGTACTGTAGCTAGAATAAAGTGTCGATCTGACATCTTGATCTACCACTTTGTATAGCACATAATTCAATTTCCACGACGATCTAACACTCTTAAAAATTCCGGGTCAGTCTGAATCGGAGAAAGGATCCGTTGGGGGCACACTCGGAAAAGGGTCAGGTTTAACCACATTCCGGGTCAAGTTTGACCAAAATCCAAGTCAGGTTGACTCATATTTTGGTCAAACTTGACCCGAAATTTGGTTAAACCTGACCCTTTTCCATGTTTCCGAATGTGCCCCCAACGGATTCCTTTTCCGAGTCAGTCTGACCCGGGATTTTTAAGAGTGTACATGTACAACCCCCGCATTATACATTCAAACACAGACACACTGACATACACTTGCACAGTTGCACATATTCATTTGCATGACGAACAAATCTTATCACTGCCATTTTAGGCAGTTTTATCTGAGACAAATTAACTTATACAGAAATTAACTTAATGAACTTGAATGTGAATTCATAGTTAATTTGTTGTACAAGTTAATTTGTCTCAGATAAAACTGCCTAAAATGGCAGCGACATGATTGGGAGAAGTAGAAATGACCAGAGAACCAATGAGTTTAAAGACACAAGTTAACAATGACTACAGTATAAAAAAAAAGGAGCGAAAAAAATGTAATCCCCCGACCCCCATGCTTTCCATGTGTCTTTAATAAGATCTAAAAGTGAAGCACTGAAAAAATTGTATTTCAAAATGTTGACAGTGCTTAAAAAAGTGAAAATTTATGAGTATGCAGGTTTACCGGATTCATCTAGGCTATTTCCTCCCATAGAATACTGTAAGAAGATCTGGGCTAGTTTATACTCCACCGCAGTAGTAATTGTTTATTCATTCATATCTTGCCTTTGGCAGCATAACTTTCCAAACTTTTGTACTCTATGATGTTTGTCTATTTAGGCACTATATATGTAGCTCAGACATGAAAGTTTGACATTTTTTAAATTGAAGCTCCACAATGTTAGCTGGTGTCTTAAAACATATACCAATGTAATTATACATCAACTAGAGTACGTAATCCCGGCTGGAAGGATTTGTCTTTTTCTTTCTTTCTGAGAGGAAAAATAAGCATCCATTTATCAAGAGAATTGTAGTAACGTATGATTCCGATACAAATTAAACCGAATAAATACAAAGCTATATTACAAACTTGAACGTCACGAAAGTTTCTGTTCATAATTGAACAACAAAGAGAATATTTTTGGATGAGATATTTTTACAGCAGAAACCTTGACGAGTATATTTGATATCTGGAATTGCAGTGTCCTAAATTAAGGACTTCTTCCAAATTCGTCATTTCAAGGCTACGCGGAAATCGTTAGTGGTTTCTAAACACATTCATGACACAGGCTTGGGTTTGACTTGCGACAGAAACTTTCTCAACCTTTGATGTTTTTGGAATTGAATGATCTTAAAGTGATAGGCTAACATTGTGGAGCTTCAATTTAAAAAAATTGTCAAACTTTGATATCTGAGCTACATAGTAGTGTTCAAATGGACAAATAAACACCCTAGAATACAAAACTTTGGAAAGTTACACTGCCAATGGCAAGTTATACATGAATAAACAATAAAACTCGGGGTGAGTTTTATTAACCTAGGTGTACACACAGTAAGTCTACGGGAGGAAATGGGCAAGTGAATCTGCTCAACTTACGATTTTCACTTTTTTAAAGCACTAAATAATCATTTTGAAATACAATTTTTTCCGGGGTTCATTTTTAGACCTCCTCAAAGACACTGGTAGCATTGGGAATCATGCGGCTCAGATTTTTTTAACTGTGGTAAATGTTAGCCAATACCTTTAAGAAGATTCTTGATGAAAACTTCGTTCTTTTTCCTATTTTCCTTTCATTTCATTATCCATATTTAATTTTTTTGCAGACACTGAAAAAAATTATATATGAGCCAACTTTACCCCAACTCAGAGAAAGCTGTCCCAAAAGTCCGTATACCACATGTCACTCACGAGTCCACGACCACCGCTTTCACAGGTCATGGCGTAGCCGGGGCATAATCCGGTTCGCCCATCCCCCCCCAACATTTGAAAAAAAGTGATGTGAAGCCGTCGCTTTATTTCTTGATTTTCTTTTCTTTCTTTTTTTTGTTATTCCTGTTGAAATATCTACGGCAATATACTACATTATCTTAATCAGAAGGACTGCTCTGGCGATAAAATATGTCAAAAAGATGCACCAAATTGCACGAATATCAGCGTCAAAATGCAAAAAGCTCTCACCGTGGGAGGGGGATACCCCCACCCCCCCCCCCACCCCTAGCTCGCTCCGCTCACTTCCGTTGAAATATCTACAGCAAAACACTATACCTTACCTTAATCAGTGTAGGACTTTTTTAAAGTCGATAAAACATGCCAAAAACATGCACCAAATTGCACGATTAACAGCATCAAAATGCAAAGAGCTCTCCCCGTGGAAGGGGGATACCCCCGTCTCACAACCCCCCCCCCCCCATCAGATACTCCACTGTTCAAGGTGTTTGTTATAAGTGCGTAAGACGAGCTCATGGGGAAAAAACTTAAGTTATGTATAATACTTTATACGACACAGGGAAATCTCACAAGCATTACATTTTGTGACGTAATTTAATATCATATGGGATTTTAGAATGTCTGCATTACGCCAACACGTATTAATTTTATATGATTCATCATGTTTTTATTTTTTTATTTTTTTTTTGGGGGGGGGTGTGGGTATTATTCATGTACAGACTATATGGTTACAGGCCTGGTTTCCGTCGTCAATGCTTTAATTGCATTATTCACTGAAAGTACCATCACGCTGCTAATCGACTGCACTCGTTTTTCTTAAGAGTACAAACGTCGTCTCGAATCCAGACTAGATGTTATTCGGAGAGGAGTCAAGGGGTCTGTCCCCTGCAAGGCCTCCAAGATTCTTTATAGTAAAACAAAAAAAAAAATGTTTTATATTAGGTGGATATTGATTACAATCTTGACCGATAGATATCACGACCCGATCGCAATACTATCATGTGCAGTCTGCAGCAGTTTAATTTTTTAGTTTTCCTGCCGCCATTCTTTCTCTCTTCTTCTGCTACTCTTTCCCTTTAAAATTGCACGTTTAGTTTTTCTTTGCACTCAAATATTGTACACTTTATTTTCACTTATAAATCGAGAAATTTAATCAGACTTTGTGTAATGCTATAGGTTCCGGACCTTTTCACTTGGTGGTCTTAAATCCACCAACCTCGACATTTGATAGCAGAAATGAACGTGTTAGATACACTAGAGAAAATCCCTGCCCCTCCCACTTCTTCACTGTCATTTCATTCATGTGTTATATTTGTCTGATATGATTATCGTCCTTATAGGATTATATGACACCATGATGTCTGATGTCCTAGCCTCGTACAACAAAATGAACCCACCATTTCACAATCAAACCACAGAAGTCCACATGACCTTAATCATACACAGCATCACAAAGGTGGTAAGTTTCTTCAACATATTTCCTTACTCTTCTCTTGAAATTTAGAACTGTATCATATTTTCAAAACCGGTTAACGTATCATGAAAACCGGGGGGTCTCGGTTAACCTTCAGACAATATTTCGACCCCTTCCTCTGAGAAAGAATAGTTTAATTTCTTGAAAAAACACGCCAACATGATGGCCTTAAATGTGAAATAATATTTTTTTGCTTCACTACTACTGCTTACTGGTTAAATATTTTGATAACAGTGAAATTACGTCATCATCATATCAACATCTCTTTGCAAATATTTTGACAAAAGTGAACATGCTTCTGCATTAAAATGACAAAAACTGGTTAGCTGAAACCTATAAATTCAAAACAGTTTTGGATCTTCACGGAAGTTATATATATTATTATCTATTACTTTTGATATAGCATAATTCTCCACATAAAAAGCAAGTACTACCACGGTCTATTTTAAAGTTATCATTGAATAACATTCCAGTTAAGGATCTAATTAAGACCCCCCCCCCCCCCAAAAAAAGTGCCTCAAAATCGCATTTCAAAGTAACTCAAATAACTTTCTTCCGCAGACAATAAACCATAAAATATACAGGGAAGTATAATATGGGAATTCGCACTAACGCGCTCGCGATGCGCAAGATATAACAAAATATCGGTTTTCGTCACCACTTTCTCCCAATTCACCGGTCCAGCCGTGAACAATGCCATGTGGACAGAGCTTAATACAACTCCTTACAGAAGTGAGAGCTCACTTATACTTATCGAAATTCTTTTCATCAAGCGTAACCATTAAAATTATTTTTTTAGCCACAAAATACTAACAGTTGATATCCGTTGGGTAAGGATGGCTTGATATTTATTTTTATATAACTTTTAATCTGTTAATTGGAAATTTAAAATCAAATGATTTCAATCACTGTAATAAATGTATTGAATGAGTATATTTTGATATTTGTGTTTTTGTCTTTTCCAGGATGAGTTTGCAGGAACAATATCCGCGATCGTATGGAAACAACTGGTGAGCATTAATCCAGTTATACAATAAGTTCACTAAACTGTAAATACAGACTGGTAAAATTTAAAATTGCTGGTGGTAAGGGAGTTGATAACACATTAAGTACAAGTTAAAAGTAGAAATATTGTGTATATACCTCACAAAGATTTCAGCGAAATGTTGCCTTAAACTTTTGGAGAATTGAATACATTGTGGTATATCCGTGTTTATCTTTAAAACTAAGGGTTGACACACTCAAACGTTTTTTTTAAAGAAATGTCATGCAGGTTAATCGCTGTATAATTTGGCGTTGAAGTAACCTCTACAATTCAATTGGAAAATGTCCAAATTGCATGGCGGTGATATGCATTTCAAATCGCGTTAATAATTTTGCACTGCATGTTCATGATTAGTTAAGTGACAGCAATGAGGATAAGTAAATTGCATATTACATCGAATTAAGATTCAATTTATAGTCTGTTAAAGTAAGCCAGGCACACCTTAGTTGGTCTAGAAGACTGCATCTAGATTACAAGTTAAATAAATCTGAAGTTGATATTTTGTTGAGTACATTTTTAGGCATAGACTTACTTTTGTCATCAAAAGAAAGATTGATTGTAAGTCTTTATGATACGAAACCTGAGTTTTTCATTGCACTTCAATGAGAGAATATTTTTTAATCAGTCTCGATCAACTCCACTATGTGAAAGCTAGTTTCCTTTCCGTTCATCGTGAGTCAATGATTTTTTTTTCAAATATCCAAAATGTATGGCCGAAATATGACGAACTTTGGCTTTTACAAATAATCAAACAGGTCTTTTCTATATGTGATTTCATTGTTTGTCTGTCTTCCTGATGATAACAAGAGTCAAACACTCATTTCTCTGATATGATTACTTTATTTCATTTTATATAGTCATGGATAGATCCTCGGTTAGCATGGAACGTGTCTGCCTTTGACGATATCAATGTAATGCGGATATCATCTTCACACATTTGGATACCTGATATCATCATGTATAACAGGTAAAGAATCACTGTACCCAAGAATTATATGTAGTTTCTTGCTTTCATTAGATATTTGGTATTTTAGCCAGTAGCGTGGCCAGCTTTCTGGTGTAAGGGGGGGGGCGCAAGACACCCAAATGTACCAACAACGGCAAAATCAATTACGCATATTTATTTATTTATTTATTTATTTATTTATTTATTTATTTATTTATTTATTTATTTATTTATTTATTTATTTATTTATTTATTTATTTATTCATTTATTATTTATTGATTGATTTATTTATTTATTTATTTAATTCTCTATTTATTTATTTGAAGATACATATCTGTGAACACTAATGCGAGTGAGCGTTTTGCTCATTATTTTATATAGCGTATAACTTAAGCTGCCAAGCTCTCCATTCTTCTGTTGTTTGCAACAGTAACTTCTGCCTTTAGTGGCATTATGATTGCCTTGGCAATAACATGAAAGTGGGTTTTTATGAGCGAGGGACAAAAGCGGGCGAGCACCTAAACATCATGTAGTTTAGCTTTCATGTGTCAGGAACGCTTGTCTATCAGGGGATATACATCTTATTATCTCATAGGTATAAAGTATCGACAAAATGTGAATACCAGGTTAAAAAATGGTCAAGGTCCAAATATACCAATATTATTAGACCCTTTCTATTTGATACTTCTGGCTTGAAGTTCCTCTCCTTTTGAAATCTACATAGAGGTCACGTTTGACAAGCATTTCTTTTCTGAAAGCCTTTTTCAATGCCGATTTGATTACAGTGGTTTTCACTGGTTTTCTTTTAGCATCTTAGTATTCAATAAATTTTCCCTTCTTTTACTTATGACATGACATAATGACTGACAATTTGTCGGTAAAAAAAAAAAGTTTTACAAGGTATAACTTATCTTCGAGCGAACGGAGCGAGTGAGTTTGAACATTTTTGCATTTTGACATCAAATAATTTTCAATTTCTTGCATTATTTTTGTTGGTTTGGGGGACATTTTGTTGGTACAAGATGACGTGGTTCTCTTTTCTATTATTGACGACATGATGTTATGATAATATGATTGACAAATTACCGGCAAAGCACCGTCAACAAAATTTTGGTCGTTATGCGAGCGAGCAAAGTGAGCGAGTTTGCACATTTTTGCGTTTTTACACTTAAATGGGTCATTTCTTGGCTTATTTTCGTTGGTAC